>VWZF01000302.1:0-139501 GCA_013396755.1 Sclerurus mexicanus | reverse complement strand
ATATTCAGCAGGATTTATTACAAAAGGTTGAATTTTTTTTATAGAAAAAAACCCAACCTTTATTAAATTTCAAGTTTGGGGTATACTTGAAAGACATATAGGAGAAAATGATGGAGCATAGGAGAGAAACTTCAAACTCCTTTAAAGCAAGCAGTAACATGACCAAACACTCTTTTTTTCTTTTCAGACTGTCACTTTGCCCATAATTCACTTAGTTATTTCTGCAAAGTGTACCATGCCCTATGTAGCAACACAAACAGATGCCATTCAATAACTAAGCATAACTTGCAAAACTGGTTTTCTGGTCTTTAAGTCTGTAATCTGGAAGAATCTAGGTCAGGTGTACCCTCATCTTTTAGGAGAATGGTTTTGTCTATTTTTCTCAGGGCACCAAGAGAGTCCAGAAGCATGAAAATTATTTAGTTGAGGTCAAAATTTAGACTGGACATGTCATCTTTAATTTTTAATGCCCTTGGCTTTCCCGATTGGCGTAAGAACCAAAATGTTTTACTATTTTGGAAAGTTTATTTCTTGCTATTTTAAAGCAAACCTTAGAAAAAGCAACACGGTTAATCATTCAGTGACTAGGTATGAAAATTGTCAGAAGGAATCTTTGCAGTTTATTGAAACATTTGCTAACTACCATGTGAAGATTTACTAGCCCTTTAAAACTATGATTATTTTTCCAGGACACTGGAAGGTCTTTAAGGATCTGTTACAATCCAGTATGCAATACTTGTTCAGCAAGATTTCCCATCACAAAGTACTGAGCTATTTATCTTCATGCTATGCCTGGCACATATATGCAGTGAGTTTGCAAGTATTGGGCTGCCATGAATGTTTCTTGAGAAACAGCCTTGGACGGAAGTAATTTTTCTAAATTAAATAAATGTGTTGTTTCTGATTTCCCCAAAGGAACTAGCTCACATTCTAGATCAATGGCCTGCAAAATTTCACTTTGAAATATGATGATATTTTTTACTTAGTGAAGCACGAAATATCTCTGGGAACAAAGAAACTCCGCACAGGATTGGGTCCTTCAAACTTTACCCTCTCACAGTAAGTTTTTGATTGACTTTAATGGTGCTGATTATCTGAATTTTCATGTTAGCCCAGTATCAGGATGGACCACTATGCACAGGTGTCTGTAATTCTGCAATTAGCTTTTCAGAATATCTAGACTTCTAAAAAGAAATGAGGTTTGTCTGTTTTCTTAAGAAAAGGAAATTTCAGCCCTCTGATACAAGAATAGATAGATAGATAGATAGATAGATAGATAGATAGATAGATAGATAGATAGATAGATAGATAGAATCCTCTGATATAAGTATTTATGAGGGTCAAATTATGAACCATTTTAGACATGATCCCTAAATTCTTTTCTGCATTGTTGGTTTGTATAAATGATGTTCATGATTTCAAGCTAGGAAGTGTAAGTGTAGGAAATAAAACCTTTTGAAGGCTATGGCGTCTCTGAAGACAGTAACTCAAGTTGTGCTTGGAGCTCTGTGTACAGCAAACCACTGTGGACACAGGCTGTTACTAGGTCCATTTCAAACACACTGACTAAAGCCTTTAGGAATCAACAGAGAGAGATATTCAAATGTTGTCTTAGGGATAAAGGCTTTGTTATAGAAGGGGGACAAGAGCATAACAGAACTCATACCAATACCATGGAGCATTAGAATTGAGAAGGCACAGATGTGCATATGGAGAGCAACAGCAGCCCTGAATTCAACCATCATTTAATACCATGCAAGAGCAGCGAGGAGCCAAAGGCAGAATGGGCTTCAGGGTGTTTATGACTTCACTGTTTGCTTGAAGATATACATCACTTCAGCTTAAATTTCTCTGCAAGCAGGGCTTTGTCTCGTGTAAGATACGCTTCTTGTTAGCTTTGGCAATAGCTGCACAACTATCTCTCCTCTCAGTTCTCTGCCAAAAAAAGGTAAATTTGATGTGCGGGAAGACTTGGGTCTGCTCCACAAAGCGTTATCCGTAGAAAGAGAGTCAGTGAATCCCACAGATGTGCCCAGAAAGGCCGTTAGATCATCAGGATTAATTTCCCAGGTTGAAATAGACCATGGTTTTGTTCAGATTTATTTGGTTTTGCTTTTCTTTTATTTATTTGTTTGTTTTAAATTAAGTCACTTCCATATCACTTTGCCTAGAGTTTCTCTGAATCACAGTCTTCCATATAGACATTTACTCTTGAGATGAAGGCTTTTGGACCAATAAATTACTTTGACTTTCCAAGACATTTGTTTTATTTGCCTTGTGATCTTTTTTTTTTTTCATTTTTACTCTCCACTGCTCCTCATAGTTTTCTCCACTTTAGTTCCTGAACAGTCTTGCAATGAAAGAACGTGGGGCACATTCAAGTTACTTATTCTTCCTCTTTTTATCAGGTCTTTAGGCCTTGGACTGTCCAGAATATTTTTTCCAGCATTGGAATATTTTTCCTGGCTCAATTTTTGCATCTTCTTCAGTTTTTCAACATCTTTTTTTTAAATAAGGGACAACCAGAACTGTACATAATGTTCCAACATCTGTGTTCCTGCAGTCACATACAAATGTAAAATTACATCTGTATTTCCACTGGTTGCTTCTCTCCTTTTAAGTTTAGGGCTTGTTTCATCTCCAGCACTGCAGTAGGAACTCTAATGCAACTCCTTGCCCCTGAGCCCCAAGTCCTTCTCAGAGGTACTGCTTTCCCAAGCCCCAGAATCTGTGGCCATCATTGTCTTCCTTGGCCCCACATGGGGGGATTGATTGTTTTTGCCTGTATTAAAGCAGATGCTCTTTGTATGTCCAGATCATATAATATTGTACCTCTGCCCAGCTCTCGCCATCACATCCCACCCTACCAGTTTTATGCCATTAAGACATTTTCAATAGTAATTTACATTCCTCTCTAGATTACCAACAGAAATACAGACTAGCATCAGCAGTACTTAGTCACACAGACTTATATTGTAAACATTTACATTAGTATGTGATTTCCCACTGAAAAGGCTCTTTTAGGATCTGCCAATTATTCAGTTCTTCACCTACTCCAGAATTACTTCTCAGATTCTCTGTTCTGCAATGCTACATAGATGCATGGTTTGATATTAAACCAAGTAGCATTTTTTAAGTGTTTTACATCTATACAGTCCCTTTCATCAACAAGCCACTATCAGACAATGAAATCAATTTGTTTCACATGTTTTTGTTTTTTCTTTTAAAATCAGGTTGATTGGCAATATTTTCTCACCTGTTATTTCCTTGTTACAGTTGAGGAGAAAGTTACTTTAAGTCTTCTTTTTTTCCCACTGAAAAATGCAAACTGAAATAGACCAATGTATTTTCTGAAATAATGTTAAGTTTCTGAAATTATTACAGTGGAAAACAAGTGTTTTCATATACACAGGGGTGCAAGGAGAACCTAAAAAATAGCTGAAAAATATTGGGTCGATATTTTTTAAATGGAGTATTTGAATTTTTTAGTCTAAAATATTTATTTTCAAAATTCATTTAATTTTTTTTTAAGAACATTTTATACTTGAAAAACAAATAAAGTATTTATTTGGGGTCAAATGAAGTAATTTCCTCAATCTATTGTATTTTTTTAAGACTCATCAATCTAGAACAATTTAAAGAATAGAATTGCAAACTGAAACTTTTATTCTGCTTCATTTATTGATGATTTCCACTTCACTTGCTGCATTTTTTTTCTTAAAACTTCTGTCAGATGAAAGAACCCCTCATTACTTTTGTTTTCAGTTACATATTTACTTTCATGAATTCTGGTACAAAGTCAACATCCCCTCAGTTATCTGAAATTATCCTGATACACTAAAATCTTTTAAGCATCTCTTAAGAATATGACCAATATGCCAAAGGTCACCTCAGATATATCTTCCTCTGGAACAGGTGATTTTTAATAGCCTCTATAGGTATCCTGCTCTGTAATACCCGTGTGAGCCACATATGCTTCCTTCCATAGCTTGTGAAGTGTCTCATGGAATGATTTCTCTCAAACATAATTGGCTACATCTTTAAAAGAAATTTTGCCATCTCAAAACTATGAAATTCTTATAGCACTCATAGGCCTCTTTTTCTTTCACAATCCACCTATGCAGTTCTACAATGGAAAGACAGATGTTTAATAGATGCATTTATTTCCCTGTGCCTTTACTTTCTGTATTGCTTTTCCATGTTTCCATAATTGTGCCCACATCATCTTTTTCCTGCCACATCTTATATATTGTCACTATTGTTCCTTTATTCCTTCCTCCCTCTTTCTCCTTCCCTTTCTTGTTGGTGGAATTGAAGTGCTTTGGTCCTTGAAGTATTCGTCTTCTAAAAAGCATTATTTTTCACTGAGTTTTTCTGGCTTTTCTTTCTGATCTGTGAAATTTGCAAGAATATGTCTCCATGTATAGATAAAACTGCCCTATTATTTAGTCTTCATAAAGTTCTATTAAGCATCATTTACCTGAACATGCTAAGCCAAAGCTTTAAATCCTATACTACTAGCATAACTGCATACAAAAACATAGAGTTCATGAATGTGAAATGCTTGAGATAAAAAGGCAAGATATGAGAAGGACATAGTAATTTCAAAGTTAGTTGTTTTCATTACAACAATTTTCAGTGGAAATTATTTGGGGCTTTGCCTGAACATGTATTATTTAAGGAGTTCATCACAGTCATTTAGGATGCCATCACCGTTCTGTGCCCAGTTCTGCCCCCTTGCACTCTTTCACTGACTGATGAGATTCACAGTCACAGACACACAATCTGCAGTCATGTCCACTCCTAGGTTTGGACTTCGCTGAACATGCCACTGGCATGGGAGGATGCAGCCGGCCTGAGACCACGCTATAAAAAACAGGAGTACTGCCGTTCAAGTGTGATTTAATTGCAGAGGAAGAGCACTTGAATAAAAGCTAACTTTATTGACACTGGTGGGGAAAGCCCTATTCTGTGGAGCTGTGTGTAAATGGTGGTTAAAGTAACCTCTAACAAGAAGGATCTCAGTACTTAAATAATGGGATCATGGGGTCATATGAAATCCCCTCTAAGACGGCAGGCTCTTTATATAAATCATAGGAGCATAATCTCTCTAAAAAGCACACATAACAAAGAGGGCTCAGTACATAGATAGTGGGTCCACAGGTCACTCAAGTTTAAGTTCCCTCTAAAAAAGGGGAATTCAGTACGTAAATAGTGAGAGAATAGTGTCATTTTGTACCATCATTACAATAAGGAAATTATTTTTAATATGGAAAAAGCAATCCCTTTTGTTCTCTGCGGAAGTCTGCCACTAATGCTGTGACATGCATTTCTAGACATATGTACAGCAAGGGCTGCCGTGCCCACTCCAAGAGGCTTCCTGAGATTGCACTCTTACTAATTTCTTTCCCTGAATGCAGATGTGTCCCTTCTTCCCAGGACTTACTTCAGGTACATGGTGTCCACAGTTTCACTGCTCCCCTCCCTTTTCTCGTTGTCCCTCTCTGCTCATATTGTAGCCCTGCCCTGATGTACTGTGCTCTCAGATTTTTCCAAATGGTCCTGACTCCATCAAGTGGCAGCTTTTATTTGGTGTGAAATACTGCCAGCTGCCCTGATCCAACTCAGAGGGACTTTCAGAGCGCTCTCAGGACTATGTGAAGATAACACACTGCTTCCCAGTGTAATGCATTGAGGCAGGCACTGCAGCAAAGAGGAACAGCTGAATGGGACACAGATGCAGAAATGCCCTTCCTACAGCATTTATCTAAAATTAGTCATCACTTCCCTAGATGGCATGTCAAAGATCTGGTGTGGAGGCAGCATTTATGAAAGTGGAACACACTGTGCATAACTCCAGTCCTTTATGGGCCAAGACATCATGTGGCCTTAAGTGAAGATTGTTCTTCTAGGAAGCTATCACTGGGACCTTGGTCCTGGGTCTTCCCAAGTGATGCCACCAAGATCCTGTGGAGTGCTATGCAAACCAGTGAGCCCTAGGTCCAAACCCATCTAGTACATTTCTTCTGAGAGCTCAAGCTTGTTTTCAGATTCTATTTGCAAGAGCAAAAGATTCTTGTCTTAGCCTATGAATCATCCTGCTATACAGACTATCATTTTGAAGTGAGAGAGCATTTATACTCTTTGAAATATTTTATAATGTAAGAATAAAATTATGCACAAATATCTTCCCATAAAGTGACATGTAAGTGTTTTATTGCATGTTTTTTCACAGGCAAAAGATTTTATTACATTTTTATATGTAATGCAGTTATGTCTACATCCATATGTTGCACTTAGGGGGAGAAGAATGGCTTCCATTATGAATGTACACACATCTTCAACTCAAATAGGCCCAGTTACGGAGATATAAATCCCACTGAGAAGCTCAAGTTCTGACAGATCTTTTATGTCTTCTGCTCAGAAGTACGTCTGCCTGGTGTAAGATCAGAGGGATGTATTTCATCTTGAACAGAAGCTACAATGGTATAACTGAGAGTAAAATCTCTCTCTGTGCTTAGCACGGCTCTGTGTCATTTGGATTACATGTCTATGTATATTTTATTTCTGATAAAAGTGTTGTCTTTGTTTAATTCAACAAAGACAGCTGCAGTGAAGAGCAAAGATTTCCATCATTAAAATAATACTAGCTTGTGCTTTGATCAGGTAACAGGCTTGCACTATTCTGGTGAAATAGTAATAATAATATATGTATATGCATGTATGGAATGAGTGAGTGCATACGTGTGCATATATAATGTATTCTTCAAATCTATGCTTCTAAAAGGAGACTGATCTGGTAGTCCAGGATGCTGAGAACCTCTGAAAACACAGGCCACACACATATTCATTAGATTTCTGGTGCTTGCTGAGGCTGAATCCTGAAGACGCTGAAATCAAGAGCAAATTTTTCCGTGACTTCCCAAGTACAGAATCAGGCCTGCTCTGCAATCATAGACAAAATATTTAAGAAAGCTTCACTAAAGCAGGAAAAAAAAAAAGAAGAGTGGCAGGCAAATTTTCAAGATAATTCCATGGTCACAAGAAAAAGAGTCTCATTCCACTCCAGGAGAGGGAAAATGCAGGTTTCAGTCCAGTGCGCAAGTGTGTATGTAACCTCTTAGCATGTCAGTCCTCATGGTGGCTTCTGCAGAGATCTTCAGATACTTAAGAGTTGATGTATGTTTTTAAGTACTCTTTTGGCTGGGGACTAATTACTCCTAGTTTAAATTACATGAAATGGCTGTGGGTACAAGGACTTAATCAGTGATTAAAGAGACAATAAGGGGCGCTAACAGCCTGGTTTTACTACATTGTTTTTCATTGTATTTCATGTTTTTTTTGTGCTTGTGAACACTCCTTGCAAGGAGTGTTTCTGAAAAAAAAAACCTTTTTGAAAAAAATAACTTTCCATGGCTGTCATTGTTGTGGCTACAGGCTTTTCTATTCCTCCAGAGAAGTTTAAGTCAGTATGATCCTGAGGAAGGTACAGAGTTGCCAGGATCAGGGTTGTGTGTTAGTAGGAACTTGTCTTTTTCTCCTTTAAAAGAAGCTTAGAGCAAAATTTTGGAGCTCTGTTTGATTGTATGTCAGAAAGGTGAACTGACTGCCCTTTTTGCCCCTATTTCTGCTCCTGGAACAGGCCTCTTGTCATGATGTGAGAAGTTCTGGCCCACCAGCGATTTTAGGTGATGAGATGCAAACGCTGAGAGGATGCAGAGCTGAGTCTGATCCAAACAGCTGCAGGAATTACTTCTACAGCATTAAGTTTAAAGCGTTTTTGTTGCCTGTCTCCAACATCTGACCAAGCTTATGAGCTTAGTTTTCGTTGTCCACCATAGGCTCAGTCTTCCATCTCAGCCTGAGAGTGTATGGAACACATCTCTTGGCAATCCAAAGCCGTGGAATCCAACATCCCACTCCATCCCAAAAAAAGCTTTTATACCAAATTCCTTCAGAAGTTTTAAAATGTTGTTTGGTGTATTTTAGTCTTCTGTTTTCAATAGTTTTATTTTTTTGGCATATGGCAACTGCATAGTTTCAAGAATACTTCTTTATAAAAACCTGTTTGTGAGGTACTTAAAGGGTGTTATATAAATCGATGTAAGTTGTAAATCATTTTAACAAAACATTTGTTCTTCAAGGCAAAATCAAACTCAAGAGAGGGTGATAGTAAAAGAACACACAGGAGGACGAGACGAGAATCCTATTCATCTGACAGCAGACCATTACTAGTCATCGCCAGCAGCCTGTGAGACACCAAGACACACCAGCCCTTTTATTATGAGCAAAGGACCAAATGCCTCCATCTTTGGAGTCCTGTGTAACTTCTTGGCTGTACTCAAAAGGTATGGGGTCAGGGGGATTGATGGTACAAGAAGAAGCCCAACCTCAGCAACACTAGGAGAGAAGGAGTGTGTTGGCACAAGTCCTCCTGCCTCTCCCAATTTGATGTGCAATTTTCAGGCATAAAACTATCGTTTTGCTTGCTGGGCCTTCTATGGTGGCTGGGCCAAGCTTCCTGCTAGGAGCCAGGATCTGCAACCTTATGAAAGTTGCAGAGCCCGGCAGGCTGTCGGTATTTTCAGCTGGATTGAGCCCAGAACAATTTTATTTTCATCAGAAATGTTCCCTGGCCCTACCACATGTGCAAGCCCATATGAAACCACCAAGAAGGCTCCCTCCCCCAGCTATCTTATTTAGCTCAAATTCGGCTGCCCAGCAGAACTGTTTCTTATCCAAGCCCTTAGAGACGGGAGAGGAGTAGAGAGATTTAATTATAATCTTTCTCTCTCCACACCTCCCACAGTACATTAATGCTTTTCATTAGCCAAAGCCAAACCCTTACTTTATAAGCTGTGAGAGCTGTCTTTTAAAAATACATCCACCATTAAAAGAGTTCTGAATGGCAGTAACAGCAGCGTAACCCTCATCCACAGGTGTGGGAGATTTGCTGGAGGGTTGCTGTTGGAGAGGCAAGTTTTATTGGAAAGACATCTGATTCTTATTTCTGTTCACTGGCTGATTACCCCTCACATTACGCTTCTGTGCCCACTGACAATTTCAGTCCAAATGAATGAGAGAAAATCTTCGACATCCAAGAGCTCTGGATGATTTTTTTAAGTATCAAAATGTTTGGACTTTTATCTGAAGCTTACTCAAAAAAATATGAGGCCACTCCTAGAGGCAACTTGACAAATATCCTCAGTCATTTATTCTCTGTTTAGGTCTAGAGCATAAATTCATACAGACATATCACTGGAGTAAGTACATCTGTTGACCTCAGTGGTATAGAAATGCAGGTAAATGAAGAATGACATTTTTGACCCACAACTACAAAGTGATTTGAGTGGCACAATGAAATCAGTGCCTTATATTGATGAAAAGGTTCTGAGAAAATATGACTGACTTGATCGTCATTGCCTTACAGAATACATAAAGTCGATTTTCATCTTTGAAAAATTAGAGTTTCTTTCTGGTACTTCCCCAGAAAGTGACTAGCCGGAGGTCAGAGAGCACTGTGAAAATGAGGGAGACTTAAATATCCTTCCAAGAGCAGACACCATTGGGCTGTAGCCTGTTCCAACTCTAAACTGTTTTTGCCATAAACACAAAAGCACAAAAGCTGAAGGAGAGGGAGAAGGTCCTGGAAGCAGTCCCACAAACTGGACACACTTTCCTTGATTCCTCAAGAAATTTACACAGTTGACTGGGGTGATTTTTATTTACATTTTGATGGTCTCTTATCTTATATTTTAATAGGATATCTGCTTAACATCTAAAATGCCTTTTGGCAGTCAGACTTTTCGTTGCTGATCTCCGACTTAAAAAGAGTTTAACTTATCAAGAAGCTTTGGTGTAGATCTGGTGTAGTGGGTTGGTTCATTTGGTTTTTAAATGCTTTCTTTTGGATCACTTTCAATCATCACTTACATTGCATATGGCCATTTATGCATTGACAGGTTGATGGGGACTTTAATGTACATAAAACTTTCTCTGTCAGGACTTATGCCTCTCTGTCAGATTTTATCCTGCAGTAGAGAGGGTTCATATACAGTTGCTGACAGATAAAATAAGCTCCTCCAGCAGCTGCAGTTCTGCCTCCCACAGATTTTTTCTGCTCTGATTCTGTGTCCCTGTGATTCTCAGCTAAGTGTTGAGAAAACACAGGGCTGTGCCGGGATGTGCAGGCAGGCGCACGGCACCAGACCTGCAAGAGGGATGATGACTCAGTCACACCATGGCCATCTATTGTAGTCTGACACTCAATGTTTGTCATCTTTCTTTATACCCAGCTGCAGAAGACAGGTTACAGGAAGGAAACCCTTCTTATACTCTAAAGAAAAGTGTGTTTCCAGCCTGGTTTTCTGCAGAGAAAACTTGAAAGGCAAGAAACTTGCTTTAAAAAAAAAAAAAAAAAGATTTGAAGTCATGAATCACATAAAAACTGAAAAAGCTCATGAATTTTAAGTCTGTCCCATGATCTTAAGGACCTGAATCCTGAATCTGAAACTCTTGGGTTTAAATATGGGGACCTGTGCTGTGCAGTTCAGAAGGCAAGCGCTAAGGTTTTTCACAAGCCTGATGCAATCACAGAGTTGAGGTGTGCAGGTATTATATCTGATATGAGAAGGTGTCCAGCATCTGTAATTTCCACAGAAGCCAATACAAACTGCAAACACTCAGCTTTGAAGGATAAGGCTTTTAATCATTAATATGTTTCCAGATCTATAAAAAAATGTTTCCTAAGATACTTTATTTCTGCAAGAAATTCCCTGTTGGCAAGAGACTTTTCATAGCTCCTTAAAGACCTATAAGGAACTGTGCAAGAAATAAAGAGGGGTTTTACTTATGGAAATCAGACCTACTGGAGAGCAACTGGAAATGTTTTTATGAGTCTTTATAATAGAACTACAGTAGCAGTTCCATGTTGATTTTTATTGTAGGACCAAATTTTTTTTTCTTCTTTTTTAAGCCTAATTTTTTCCCACCTGAAGCTTCATGTGTGGTCTCTTGGCAAAGGAGAATATTTTTGTAAAGTTTAAGGCTGATCTGATAAGCCTTTTTTAGGCAAGGAGATATTTCATAGAACACAAAGATATTTCACTTTGAGAATTTCTTAAAATCTTTCATTGTTCATTCAAAAGTTGAAAACTGCTTATCCTAGAAAATTTTACAGTTTGGTTTTATATTTGCCTTTAATGAGATACAGCTCATAAACATATTTTTAGTCACTTCAGTGGTACCAAAATTTGGGGGTTTATTAAGTTTTCTGCCAAGGTAATTTTGAAGAACAGAATAAAAGTAACATAAAATGTGAGAGATTGTGTTGATAAAAGATTATAATATTGCACATAGGTGTGTTAACCAACATGAGGGTATGAAATAGAGTTAACAAAGTTAAATGTATGCTAGGAGCTTTGAAATAACTAAGGTATTCATGTGTATTAAAATTATCTAGCCTTCTTTTTATATTGATGATAAGCATTTTTGTAAGTAATTTGCTCCAAGTAAATTTAAGCCACACTGTTCATGTCTAATAACTGGTTTCTAGTAGTAGCTGAGATCTGTCATGTTCCCTCACTGACTTGGTCCACAGGTAGCAGCTCTTCCTGGGAAAAAATAAGGCAGGGGTAGTTTCAGTGGGAGCGCTACACTGAATTTTACATAGATCTGTCAAAGTGGACAAAAACTGAAGCACCCACAGATGCCTAAGAATTTTGTAGTGATAATTTGAGCTACCTCAAGTATCCCTGAAGAGAGCTCAGGGGCAGAGAAACTTCATGCCTGGACAAGTTTGGAAAAGAGCATGTAGCAGAGAGGTCTCTTCTCCATTTTAAAATGCCTTTAAGTAAAATTTTAGCAAACAAGGCACGAGGTTTTGTCAAAGGACTCACTTTAGCTTGTGATACATGGCCTGATCACAGAGGTCACCAGATCTATGCTCTGTTTGTGACTGCTTGCAGGCTTTGCTCTATGGCCATGGCTGTGCTACCCCTCAGGCTCTCCTCCCTTTCCAGCACGCTGGATTGCTGACTCTTCCTCCTTCTCAATGGCTCTGATGGACACTTGAGTTGCAGCCCCCAGAGATTTCACCTCAGTTTCTACTGAGGCTGCTTCTGGAGAAGTTCTGTGGACTTTGCCACTTTGTTTTCTTCAAGACAAAGATTGTAGGAGATAAAGTGATTCCTCTAATCTCTGGAAAAAGAATCTTCCTCCCAACAGACAAGTGCCACATCTTCTTTCTGTATGCTCCTCTCTCCTTCCTTCGTGGTCTCTCCTCTTCCTGCCCTTGCACTGATAAATCCATGCCCTCTTGTTTGCTTTGCTTTGCTTTCTTCAGTAAAGAATTTTTTTCTTTCTCTTTTTTTTTTTTCCCCTGCTGATACTTTTAAATGCCTTTGGTTATATTTTTAGAGCAATTTATATCCAGAAAGCATGGAAAACATGGGCCCCCTCTTCTGGTTATGCCATTGCCCCTATCCTGTATACAGTAGAGTGTATACTCTGTTTTCTCCTCACTTACAGCAGAACATGAACCCTTCTAAATCTTTACCATATGCAAATACACTATGTTGAGTAGGGAAGGGATTGTCTGCTTGTTCTCTGTAAAGTTTTGTTGAGGTTTGATGAAGAGTAAGTGCCCAGTTGTTTGGTCACCATGACATTCTTCTGCTCTCTCCCTGTAAGGTGCTCAAGGGATCTGGGTTTGTACCTACTCAAATTTGGCTCATTATAAACTCTGCAAGTTCAGAACCTCATTTCAATCAAAATGCAACTCTTGTAGGGTAAGATGTTATACCCAGGCTAAAAATAACTTCTATATTTCTGTTTCAATGAAAGATCCTCACCACCAAGAATAAAAGCAATGTCAGGCAGGCAGACTATAATGTAGTAGGTTGGTGTCTCATACAAGGGTTAACTTGCACTCCTGGTCTCAGTCAAATAAATTCCAAGTTTCACAGAAGCTGCACAACAGCTCATTTTCCTTCTTATGCAGCTTCATATTTCTCCTTGCAATAAGTATCTGTAGCAGAAGTGCCAGTGAATAACATAAAACTTTTTTTCCTCTTTTTTTTTTCAGTCTTTCTCATGTAACTAGAGATGAAAATTGTGAGCAATCTCATCGGAGTCTATTTTCATAAAACTCTCGGCAATATTCAATGCTTTTAGTGACTGCTTCATTCTGGAGATTCACCCTTCTTTGCTAATCACTGTTTCCGGGATTTCATCTGTATACCTTGCCACAGACTGAGATACCCCTTTTATGCCATGCTGCTTGTGATGAGGCAGTGACATGCAATACATTCCATCCAGCATCTCCTTTAATGCCTGCCAATTTCATAGCGCATTGATTTCAGGTATCAGGTCTTGGACAAACATTTGAAAGACAACACTGAGTTTATAGCTAGATACAAGTTTAAACTTGCAATCACTGAGTGACTTTCTGTGTAGATTCCAGAGTGTGATGGCGTGTAATAACTGGAGATAAAATGTCCTTGTGGGTTGTCTTTCTGTACTGAAGTAATTCCTTATGGATTGCTCGGGTGGCCCCTTCAGAAACAAGATATGGCTGTCACAAGTAATATACTTGTGGACGAACAGTCCTTCTTAGATCATTAGGTTGTCCACAACAGCACTTCTCTCAAAACAAATGGGGTGGTGGTAGTAGTATATGAGGGCTTGGCTGCATTACCTTCTCAGATGTGTATATTGAGTTGCTAAGCTTGTCTGTAGGTTTTATATACACATATTATATTAGAAAGAAATTCTTTACTGTTACGGTGGTGAAACACTGAAATAGGTTGACCAGAGAAGCTGTGGATGCCCCATCCCTGGAAGTGTTCAAGGCCAGGTTGGATGGGGCTCTGAGCGACCTGGTCTCGTGGAATTTGTCTCTGTTCATGGTGGGGAAGTTGGAACTAGATGATCCTTGAAGTCCCTTCCAACCCAAACCATTCTAGGAATCTATTATTCAGTGGATAAACCTCTTCAAGAAAGGGAGGAGTTCTGATAATACCATTTTAGGTATTTCATGTGGGATTCATCTCATCAACTTCAACCATCAAAGAGTTTGATTACTACCATTACAAAACAGGAGCACAAAGCAAGTAGGATCATCTCTTTGCTTGTGTGTGCCTCTCTGGTAGATCTCAGAGGGAAATTAAAAAAGCACCTGAGACCACCCTTCGGAAGTGGAAAGGGGATACTGACATGTCCTTCAGGGCATGGACATGGTAAACTCACAATTTATTGTGGTTTAACAATTTATTCATCATCTACCAAGACATAGTAATTGATTGTGCACATGATCCCAGCCCACCCAAGTTAAGTGCTCGCTTTAATCATTCTCTAGAGACACTCCTTAGGTTGCGGTAACTCAATTGCTTGTCAGTGTCTATTCAGACCTTATTTTCTCAAAGTGCACAGTCATAGTCACCAACTTCGTTCCAGAAAGCCAACTAAATATTGGCTAACACTCTACACATTGACTGAGACACATAAAATTAGAAAAATGAGAGAAGTAATAGGTCTACATTTTTTTTCTTATTCCAAGCAAACCTTCCAAGTAAGGAACAATGCAAATGTACAAAAGTAGTAACGTTTAAATTTTCTTTTGGTGTAAAGCTGAGAGAAAGGCACTAAAGCTATCAAAAAGAAAATTAAAAATCATAACAGTCACATGATATTTTTATTCACTTTCAAACAGGAGCTGTGTGGCTCGGGGAAGGGATACACTGACCTTTCACTTCTGTGCTCTTCAGCTTCAGCGCTGCCGCAGGCCTTAAGTGAAAATGAGTCTATTGGTCTCATCCAAACCTCGGCGCATGTTAGCCCACATTACAAAACACCAGAGAATTTGGCATGATCAGCAGTTTCTGCTCAAGAGAGGCCCAGGACTGCAATAGCAGAGGTGTTAGAGATCAGAATTTGGGAACGCTGGCTGAGTTATGTGGGAAAACAAAATACTTAGTCTCTTGCTTTCATTGGGACTGTATTCACTTGCACAAAATAAACATAGTATGAACAATACAAAAAAATATTTATATCACACCAAATGATACTTATAAATAAGGCAAACAGCTCATTACCACCATTCATCCAAAGGTCACAGACTGCTTTTTAAGCAGAAATTTAGCTGCACTGGTGAAGCAGTGTAACATCGTTCTTATTTTACAGATGGAAAAACTGAGGCACACAGACACCTTCCTATCCAAGACCGCACAGGAAATCTGTGGCAAGACCAGCACAGGCTCCTGATCACAGGAATCTGCATGTGTCGGGGTTTGGGGAGGACAACTGAGCTCACTTGCACTCAGTTGCCTGTGGCAGGAGCTGAGGAGCACACAAGCAAAAGGTCACTGTATCCATTCTCCAAGCCACAAAGCTCCAGTCTGAAAAGAAATCTAAATGAAATGAGATTTTTCTGAGTTTTTTTTTTTAATTTTAATTGTTTCTTGGCCCCAGGAGTAATTTTTACACCAAAAATATTTATATATTACATACTGTTATTTACATAAATTTGTACTGTCTCTAATTTGGAAAGTTTAATAATAAGAAAACCTGTAGACCACTGGAATATCAGGCTGATGCTGTCCCTTAGCACCATGTGATAGAAAACTATTCTAGCTGAAGTTGGTGAATGTCCTCTTATGTCTCTTTTTCTAGGTTACTGTTTTTTTCCTGAACTAATATCCACATTACTTCCTCCTTACATCCTCTGAGCTGTAAACCAAATTATTCTGGGTCCCGAACTTCTGGCTACAAATGCAGTTGCTTGGAGTAAAACCAACCACTCAGAAGAAACCAACCTTGATAAAGCAACGCTTGGGTGCTGTGACACAAGTGGCTCACATGAGAGTGAATCCAGAGGAAAACCAGTCATTCCACATCTGGGGATCTCCTAAGATTTCTTCAAGCCTGGCGATATCACCATATGTCCCCAGACTGTCACTCCTACAAACTGTTCTCCCCCATCATTCCCAGGCACCTGACCAAATGTTTTGGACTGCTTTTGGTGACACTAGCCCCCTCCTTCATACCTTTCATACTTTGAAGGCTCTCTCCTAATTTGCTGCTTGCTCTCTGCAGACACACTGAGTTGTGAGTCATTAGATCCCCTGTGAACTTCTTTGTGGATTCCTTAATTAAAAAGAATGTCTCCGAGGCTTGTCACCCAGTTACCCTGCATTACAATGAGCCCTATTAAATGGGATTACTGGCTGAGGAAGGACTGCTCAGGGCCTACATGTACCTTGACAGCCTTTGGCAAGAGGACCACCCACTGCAGGGTACAAAGATGAGCTTTTTGTTAGAAATTGTACTGGAACACCATATTTCAGTGGTGTCCCTCATGTAAGCTTTCTGCATTTGAGGAATGAGATGGGCAGCAAAAGGAAGTCACCGGGGATGTGGTACAGCAAATCTCAGGCTGGCTGCAGAGCAGCACATCCAGCTAACAGTATCACTGGCTTGCAGTGTCAAGTGCCAGCAGAAAGTATTACAGGGAGGCCTCCAGGAATAAAGCAAGTAAGAGTCACTCTGTGATAGTTTCTTTAAGCTGAAACATCTTGCTAGCTTTTAAAACCAAAATGCAGTGGTAATGTTAATGCTGCTCAGGTTAAATATTCCACCTTCTTCAGATAACCCTGAGGGACTGAAACTCAGTCTGAAATGAGAAAGGTTTCCCAAAGGTGAGTTCATAGATCACAAAATGTGGAGATGGAAAGAATCTATTCAATCTCCCATCCCATCTCTCTGCCAGTTCAAAATTACTCCCCATGATGTTTTTAACATAACTGCTTTTCTCATTTAAAAAAATAAAACAGTGGGGGAGAAACATCTAAAAATGGTCTGTGAGGTTTTCTATCAAAAACTGTTTGATTCCTTGACTAATTCTAGTGTCCGTGTTGCTTTGTGCAGATGACTTCAGCATGTGCCAGGATGAAGACTGAACCAATATTTTCTGGAGGGACTCTTCCACCATTTGTAACATCTAGCAATTGGGAAAATCCTCCCAATATTTCAGTTGCATCTGCATTTTCTTAACTGTATTCCATTTATTCTCCCTTTGCAGGAGACTGAAGACTTATTCTTTAATGGTTGTATTCTGTGTGGTTATGGACTAGCCAATCTGGAAAGTGCTACCAAATCTTCCCTGTTTCAAATATTACATGCAGAATGAGACACACCTTTGCTAAAACAATGGCAATAGGCCATGAATCTAAACAGGGGTTTGGACGGTGCAGTTATGAAAGAAATCATCCTATTTCACTGTTGGGAAGAGAAAAACAAAGACCGTTTTTTACCTTTAAGAGAGGATTCCATGAGTCTAACGTTATTTCTGTCCCCAATTTAATTTATGTTCATGTATAGCAGAGTTTGGATCTCTTTTAAATGTCTGGTTTGATACGGCAGCCTATTTCACCCCCAGCACAAGTTTCCTATTTCCATCTGAGAGTGCAGATGTCCTGGGGCCCTTGCAGGGCTCCTTGATAAGACATTTATTTGGGACAACCTTGTCCATGCTAAAAAAGTTCAGGAAACTGAAGATGACACATGTATTACTCAGAATATCTTGTTAACACAGATAAACAGTAACCTGTGGAGGCAGCAAGACTTCTTCCTGCTCCCTCTGACATTGATGCTGCTGTGGGATGGGTGTCAGTAAGACTCTGGCTTTGTATGGAGTCCCTGCATTTCAACACTGGGCCTCCTCAGCCCATGTTACAGACACTATGGCCACTTCCAGACTGCTGAGGTGTGAAACACTTAGGTCAGCGTAACATCAGAGCTGACAAAGCTGTATTTTGCCAATTTTGAGCAACAAAATTAAAAGCTTCTTGCTCCACTCATGTCTTGCACTCCTCATAGTGAAATGGAAGAACGTGTACAGGGAAGAGTCGTGCAACAAGCTGTCGCATCAGCTTCAAACGCAATGGCCCACACAAGTAAATTTCCTTACTATACACTCTTGTCATTTGAGATTATTTAATCAAAGGTGTTGGAAAGACAGAGGTGGTTGGTTTTTGTTGGTTCTTTTTTCCCAAAGAAAGCACTTCAGCCACTTCCAGAACAGGCCTGGGTTTTGACAGCAGTGTCTACCCACAGATACAAGGTACAAATTGCTTAATTATCTGTGAAGATTTTAGGAGGCATGCCATGCCTGACTCACCAACAGTTATTTAAAAAGGTAAAATGAAAATGATTAGCAGATTCTTTTGGGAAGTGGCTGTGGTAGTTTTCCTGCATGTGCATGTGGGTGTTGCTGTGTCTCCTGGCAGTACTGTGCCCACTCTCACTGGTGTGCAATGGCAGGGGCCAAAAGAAGCTCAGGGCTCAGACATCTTAATGCTAACAGCCTTCCAAGGAACAATGCAAAAAAGTGGAAGAAAAGCTGAAAAAAAAATAACCCAAGAAAGTAAAGTCTTTGGGTTAAAGACTATTATTGTAGCACTAAGCACCTTTTCATCATCAGATTTGATGTGGAAAGCTTTCAGAATTTCCAGAATTGCCATTAAAATGAGGAAAACCCAATGCCACTCTGTTTTGTCCAGTCTCATGCTGCTGACAAGTGTTGAGCCCATTACCGTGACTCTGAACACAAAACTTACATGTAGGATGTCGAGGGACAGTAAGAGTGGCACAGTCTTGCTGATGAGCCTACAGTTTTGTCCAGTTGTAAGGCTCCTTTTCGCTGGTGTAATTTTTTTCCTCCTCAGGAGAGGTAGGTGGTATACTGGTACAACTAGTGAAGGCAGAGTTGCACTTGTGGTATCACCAAAGTAACCCTGTAATTAAAAAAAAAAACCAAAAACAAAAAACAAAAAAACCTATCACTTGACAAAGCTGTAGATTTTCAGTGCTTTTGGGAGTTCAGCCAACATTGTATTTGAAAATAGCCTTCCCACAGCATTCGAGTTCCTGCACTTTGAACCCCAGCAGGCAGCACGGAATTGGGTGGAAATTTAATAGCAATAACAAAGTAGCGACAGGTAATTTATCTATTTTGATCTTCGGGAAAAGTTTAGGGGGAAACGCACAGGAAACTTTCTTCCTTTTATTTATTTGTTTTCCTTTCTTTCTCTCCTTTCCCTGCGTCCCTGCTCTCCTCCCCATCCCATACCCAAGTTGCCCAGCCCCGCCTCCCACCACACGCCCAGCCCTCCGCAGCCTCCAAGGCTGCATCACTTTTTCCGCTTTTTAATTCCTCCCACCTTTTCACCACCACCCGTCTTCTCTCCGCGCCCAGTTTCTCACCCTCTCCGCCGCCTCCCGCCACCCATGGAGGGGCCGCCAACCCAGACCGAGCCCCCGGCTCCCGCTCCTGCTCCCTCTCCCGTTCCCGGTCGCGCTCCCGTTCCGCGCATCCCCGCGCAGCCCCCGCGCCCCGTCGGCGACTCGACAGCGCCACCCGCTGGGCGGCCACCGTCAGGACGCCCCCGCGCATCCCCCGCGCATCTCCGCGCATCCTCCGCGCATCCCGCGCGCCCCGCCGGGAGCGGCTTGCGGGACACCGGGAGACCTAAAGGCGCCTTGGGCTGCGGCGCTCCGTGCTCCCTCCGCGGCANACGGCAGCCTATTTCACCCCCAGCACAAGTTTCCTATTTCCATCTGAGAGTGCAGATGTCCTGGGGCCCTTGCAGGGCTCCTTGATAATACATTTATTTGGGACAACCTTGTCCATGCTAAAAAAGTTCAGGAAACTGAAGATGACACATGTATTACTCAGAATATCTTGTTAACACAGATAAACAGTAACCTGTGGAGGCAGCAAGACTTCTTCCTGCTCCCTCTGACATTGATGCTGCTGTGGGATGGGTGTCAGTAAGACTCTGGCTTTGTATGGAGTCCCTGCATTTCAACACTGGGCCTCCTCAGCCCATGTTACAGACACTATGGCCACTTCCAGACTGCTGAGGTGTGAAACACTTAGGTCAGCGTAACATCAGAGCTGACAAAGCTGTATTTTGCCAATTTTGAGCAACAAAATTAAAAGCTTCTTGCTCCACTCATGTCTTGCACTCCTCATAGTGAAATGGAAGAACGTGTACAGGGAAGAGTCGTGCAACAAGCTGTCGCATCAGCTTCAAACGCAATGGCCCACACAAGTAAATTTCCTTACTATACACTCTTGTCATTTGAGATTATTTAATCAAAGGTGTTGGAAAGACAGAGGTGGTTGGTTTTTGTTGGTTCTTTTTTCCCAAAGAAAGCACTTCAGCCACTTCCAGAACAGGCCTGGGTTTTGACAGCAGTGTCTACCCACAGATACAAGGTACAAATTGCTTAATTATCTGTGAAGATTTTAGGAGGCATGCCATGCCTGACTCACCAACAGTTATTTAAAAAGGTAAAATGAAAATGATTAGCAGATTCTTTTGGGAAGTGGCTGTGGTAGTTTTCCTGCATGTGCATGTGGGTGTTGCTGTGTCTCCTGGCAGTACTGTGCCCACTCTCACTGGTGTGCAATGGCAGGGGCCAAAAGAAGCTCAGGGCTCAGACATCTTAATGCTAACAGCCTTCCAAGGAACAATGCAAAAAAGTGGAAGAAAAGCTGAAAAAAAAATAACCCAAGAAAGTAAAGTCTTTGGGTTAAAGACTATTATTGTAGCACTAAGCACCTTTTCATCATCAGATTTGATGTGGAAAGCTTTCAGAATTTCCAGAATTGCCATTAAAATGAGGAAAACCCAATGCCACTCTGTTTTGTCCAGTCTCATGCTGCTGACAAGTGTTGAGCCCATTACCGTGACTCTGAACACAAAACTTACATGTAGGATGTCGAGGGACAGTAAGAGTGGCACAGTCTTGCTGATGAGCCTACAGTTTTGTCCAGTTGTAAGGCTCCTTTTCGCTGGTGTAATTTTTTTCCTCCTCAGGAGAGGTAGGTGGTATACTGGTACAACTAGTGAAGGCAGAGTTGCACTTGTGGTATCACCAAAGTAACCCTGTAATTAAAAAAAAAAACCAAAAACAAAAAACAAAAAAACCTATCACTTGACAAAGCTGTAGATTTTCAGTGCTTTTGGGAGTTCAGCCAACATTGTATTTGAAAATAGCCTTCCCACAGCATTCGAGTTCCTGCACTTTGAACCCCAGCAGGCAGCACGGAATTGGGTGGAAATTTAATAGCAATAACAAAGTAGCAACAGGTAATTTAACTATTTTGATCTTCGGGAAAAGTTTAGGGGGAAACGCACAGGAAACTTTCTTCCTTTTATTTATTTGTTTTCCTTTCTTTNTCCCGCTCCTGCTCCCTCTCCCGTTCCCGGTCGCGCTCCCGTTCCGCGCATCCCCGCGCAGCCCCCGCGCCCCGTCGGCGACTCGACAGCGCCACCCGCTGGGCGGCCACCGTCAGGACGCCCCCGCGCATCCCCCGCGCATCTCCGCGCATCCTCCGCGCATCCCGCGCGCCCCGCCGGGAGCGGCTTGCGGGACACCGGGAGACCTAAAGGCGCCTTGGGCTGCGGCGCTCCGTGCTCCCTCCGCGGCAGGATGCCTGATAGACACCGATGCTCCCCACTAGTCCGCAGCCCGGCGCCGACGACTCCGGCGGGACTCCTGGAGGACGCGCCGGGCTTTCCGGCTGTTCGTTTTCTTCTGGGGCAAACAAGGTTGCACCAGACTCTAAAGTTACGCACCCCCCACATACAGCGCTGTGAGCTGGCAGCAAAATGCAAAGTTGGTAATATCAAGCCCGAGTAATCCTGTCTGGCACACACGGGGATTCTGGGACTCTTCCTGGGTTGTTCATTCCCATCCAGAGGCTGAGCCCAGGCATGGCCTTGTCTTGCCCGTGGGAGGGATCACCAGGGGCGCTGAGGTGCCCTGTGTCTGGGCCCACAGAATTGGGCAGCAGCTCTCAGCTGTCATCCCTGCGTGCCACAGCTCTTCCTCTGCAGAGTAGCCATGCAGAGCCACGTGTGGCACTAAATATCGCAAGGATGCTCCTTCAGGGAACGCTGTCCTGTGTACGCAGTGGAGCAGGAGCCTTCAAAGAATCTGGAATTAAAACCTTTTCACACTATGCCTGTGCAAAAGGGACTATATTGAAGGACTGGCAGAAAACTGTCCCCTGACAATTTTTGCTTTCCACTGCATGTTCGATGCCACTGCCATAACAGTGCTCCCTGCAGACTAAGCTAAGAGAGAAACCAGAACATCCTGTGGTGGAATTCCATGCAGTGGAATTATAGAATTAGTTTTCCTAGAGAAATTTAGTGTGTTTTGCATGACATTTTCAAAGCACATGCAAAATTGCACATAACTAAACAGAAATTTAGCAACCTCTGAATTGTCTGGAGCAGCTTGAAGTGACAATCACTTCCAAGCAATGGGATATTCAGCCTAAAATTGTTAAAAATACTCAATTTCTAGCTGTGGTGGTCCATCAGATATTGCACATTTAGCCTGGCACTAAGTATTAGAAGTTGGTTTTCACAGAAACACACTTTAATGTTTGACAAACAAGCAGCTGTGCTGGTTTGAAGCCGGTCAGGAATTCAGGAGGCTAAAGGAATCTCAGGATAGTGATTCACAAGCTCAGGTGTGCTCCTCAAAGGTGAATGACAGGTGAAATCTATGCCAGGAAAAGGTTACCTAGATGGTAGGACTGGTCAGAGTGAAAACTGACACCTTCTGGAAAAAAGTGTTCCAGACTTCCTTTCTGATTTAAATCTCCAACTATTTTAAACACCTAAAATAAAATGCAGGGCAGTTTGCATGAGAATTATTTAGGAAAAATTATCTACTGAAAAATTATTAACTTTTTTCTTAATTTATTTTTACAGTCTTCAAATTTCATCTTCGATTTTGGGAAAAAAAAAATCAAGTAGTTCTACACATGCAATGAAAAGGGTGCATGTTTTGTTGCATTACCGTGTAAATTTTTTATCTTCCTGAACTACTTTGCCTCATTTGTTAGCCTGAGCCTCATGTGAAGAGTATAACAGGAAAACATTTTTATCAGATAGCATTGTTGATACATTCATGCTCAGGGTTTCCTTGCTGGTTCAGTTTATTATTCACTAAATCTTTGATGCAGCAAGTGTATCTTGTGTTTGAAATCTTGTGTCCTGGAAAGAAACATCCTGATCCTTTAGCTGCTACTGTAGGAAGACCCAGTTGAAACAACAGTCTGAACAGAGTTCAAGCAGGAACTGCTCACATGAGTAAGGATTTGAGTCATCCAAGCCCAAATGGACTGGTAAGGAGGAGGAAGCTGTTTCATCAGATGCCTGATAGCAGGAGATGTAAATACATAACCTAAGCAAACAGGCTGATTTTGTGGATCATATGCACAGCAGCGGTGCTAAATTGGGCGTTGTTATTTGGAAAGTGCAACAGAAAAGATGCATACAGAGAGCTCTGATTCAAAGATCAGAGAATCACAGAATACGCCGAGTTTGAAGGGACCTACAAGGGTCATCCAGTCCAACTCTTAGACCTGCACAGGACCATTCCCAAGAGTCAAGCCATGTGCCCAAGAGTATTGTCCAACATGCTTCCTGAACTCTGTCAGGCTTGGTGCCGTGACCACTGCCCTGGGGAGCCTGTTCCAGTGCCCAACCACCCTCTGGGTGAAGAACCTTTTCCTAATATCCAACCTAAACCTCCCCTGGCACAACTTCAGGCCATTCCCTCAGGGCCCTGTCACTGGTCACCACAGAGAAGAGATCAGTGCCTGCCTCTCCTCTTCCCCTCACAAGGAAGTTGTTGACTTTGATGAGGTTTCCCCTCAGTCTCCTCTTCTCCAGGATGAACAGACCAAGTGTCCTCAGCTGCTCCTCACATGGCTTCTCCTCAAGGCTCTTCACCGTCTTCATTGCCCTCCTTTGGACACTCTCTAACAACAGCTTAGATGCTCCAGTGCAGGATGTTGGGATGGGTATATGAAATCACAGAGGTGCAAGCAGCGTTTGTTCTCCTGAACCCAAAGTGGAGTATCTTAGCATTATAAACTGAGCCTTTTTGAGTTGTGGCAGCAGTGTGTGTGACCCATGACCTGGTAACGGAGTCACCATTGAGAGAGGGCAGCTACTTCTGGGCAGCAAGTTCCCTTGCACCATCTTTGCTTAAGGTGTCAAAGGCAGGAAGGCAGATTTTAGGCTATTCTCTCTGATGCTCTGGTTTTCATCTGCTGCATAGCAAACATGATACACTGAAGAGAGTAGCTTGCACCCTGTCTTGAGGGCTGCTCGCCCTGGTGGGGAACTTGCCAGCCTGCTGAGGCCATGAGGCTGATTGAGCTGTGAATCCTGAAGCTGGGGCATGGGGGATGCTCATATCTGTTACCATGCTCCATCTCGATTAAGGCATGATGAAATGGGACCTTGAACTGCAAACATGCCAAGGGGTAACTTGATATAAACGTGCAGCTGCACAGATCTCCTGAAAGGGGGTGAGTTGCACATTTTGCAATTAGGGTGAGTTAATTGTATGTGCACAGGCAGTTGCCACAGCTCAGCTGATGGGTGGTAACTTATTAAACCACAGTAATGTGAGCACTTTGAGTCATGAAACCATACCCAAAGTGTTTGCAGACTCAGGGCCTGAGAACCCATTGCCCTCCCTTTCTCTTGCACCGTCATCTCGAGGACAAGGAGAGGAATTGAAAACCTGTGCTGTATAGTCTGATGCAAGATGAAGTTTCCCAGGGGATTCTTAAATTTCTAGCCAGAATTTAAAAGAATTTAATAATGTTTTCTTTTTAAATGACCTTGTATCAAAATATTCGTTTTAAGTGGGAATGTTCGGGAAAGAAAGAGTTCTGGAAATTTTCAGCATAAACACTAATTCTTGTAAAAAAAGAAGAGTGTGTTCAGAAGGCCTAAGTTTGCCCCAAGACTCTGGGCCTTGTGTTTCTTACCTGCTAGGGATCTCTGCAGGCCTAGAGCCATCCAGACAGGAACCTGTGCAATGTGATGGAACTGTGGCTGGGCTTGGCAGCTTCTTAGACGCCTGAAAAGAGAATAACCTGCCCAATGCTTCTACTCCACTGTAGTTGGTCATTAATTTTCTGTACACATGCATGTAACTGAGCAAACAGAGTTGAAATCAGCTGGGTGTTTGTTTGGTTGTTTTTTTTCTTTTCAGAATCTTCCTGATGTCACCAACCCTGTTAGCAACACTGATGAGGTGAGCACTGATCTGGACAGCACAGCTCAGATTCTGTCCCTGGTGATGTCAATGGGATCTTACTATTGATCGTCAGACCAGAATTTCAGCACACTGAACTGCATACAAGTGGCAGGTATAGAGAGTCTATGGGGAAGCTTTTCTTTTAAGTGACTTTTTAATGAAACTGGAGATAAAACCATTTATGTCCAGGCTAATGAATTGCTGAAGGAACTGGAACACAAACCCTGTAATACAGTGTTTGTATGCGATAGCAGATTGAGCAAACTAATAGAAAAAACTGCAGAAAACCAGGGAGTGACCTGCCTAAATGATGAGAAATAACAAAGAGCCCCTTGCAGCCAGTGCAACAGGGGTCTGAGCTCCAGTGGGGTGGCTGTCACACCAGTGTATGGGAGTGGTGGCACCACTTTGTGCTCTGTAAAGCTGGGGGATCTCAGGGCTGCAGCTGCAGCTGCTTTCTTGCAGGTCTCCTCCCCTGGCCTCTCTGCTGCCCACGTATATCTCCTCAGAGAGGATAACATTAGAAAAATAGCCAAAAGACTCATTTCATAGGACTTTTTCAGGTTTTTGTCCCTTCGCTGTGAAAGGTGCTACCAAGGACAGTAGATACACACTCACTAGTACCTGTGTAGGAACGCATATAACACCTTCTGTGCATTCCCTCTGTTTATTTGCTGCCTGCTGTTATGTTCAGCGTTGCCCTGGAGATCACAACATTTCAGGAAACACCACCATGTTCTGCTCCCAACAGAGCCCTTTCCCCTCTTCCCTTGAGTCACACTTAAAAGAAAAAGAGAAAGCAGATATCTGGATCTGGCCTGATCTTCATGGTTTTTCTTCCCATTTCTAAGTGAATCCTAAGCTAAGACATCCCATACAAAAAATCAACTTAGGGCAGTTGTCTGTATTCACTTTAAGAACTAATGAATGAGTGTTTTGAGGTAGCCTTAATTATAGCTGTGAGAATGACACTAGTGTAACATTTAAAGTGTGAACATAAAATATGGCAAATCAATCAGACTATGGAACCACACTTGGAAAGTATTCAGCTGATGATGTTCATGATCACACATTAAAAATTAAAAAATAAAAACCACAAAAAAAAAAAAAACCAAAAAAACCCCATAAAACAAACAATGTGGAAATTCACTCCTCCAGCCAATGGAAAGGGATGCTTTTCTATCTCATAGTCTACAAAATCCCCTCACCTACTACTCAAATCACAGTTAAAAGGAGATTAATTTATCCCTTTGAAAAAAAAAAAAGTTTTTACAAGCCGTTATTCCTGCTCAGCAATCACACAGACATTAAATCTTACTGCAAAAAGAGTCGGGGGGGGGGGGGAAACCTTTCTACACNNNNGCTCAGGGGGGGGGGGGGGGAATGCCTTCTCAGCATTACAGCTGCAGCTGTTTGACAGAAGTAAGTGACTTCATAAACCATCCTGATTTGGCAGTAGAAGAGTGGAGTTTTATGCTGTCTGCTGCAGAGTCACAGGGGCTGAGAAAGCTCTGCAAAGCAATCTTCACAAATGCTTCACCTCAATTTATAAATACCTTTGCTTCACTGTGTTAATGCCTGTTTTGCTCTGCTTTCCATTCACCTCCACCCTCCACTGGATCATCTACCAAGACCTCTTATTGCTTTAAAGTGACTCATCCCACTGGACCCACACATTTTTCTTCTTTTTTTTTTTCCTTTTCTCAACCGAAGATACTGCACTTTCACTTCTCCATTGGTTAGTTAGCTTATTATGGTAAAATTCGGTAAAGATCTAGTAGACTGTCTTTATTTGCATCATAATCAGGCTGTGTAACTTCTCATGAAAGAGTCTATACTTAAGCACACTATTTTCTCTGTCTCTCTCCAGTGTTCCCTCCATAAATAATTACTTGAAAACACGTTTTCCTGAGCTGTGATGAAAATAAAGAGATTTCTGATGGTTGTCTTCTTAGCCTCCAAATTTCTGAATTCATTTTGAAACTTAATATTTAAGAATGAATTCTTGTTCCTTCAGAGCAACCTCTGGAGACATTCCCAGCTCCCATTAACATGACTTTGGTATGAGTTCGATAAGAGAAGATTATTCACTACTTTGCAGGAACACCATTTCCATTGGGAAATCTTCACTGATGTAAAGTCAGCAGGAGCCCTTGCTATAGTAAAATCGCCAGGATTCACCTTTCAAGATATCTGTTATTTTTATAGGACATTACAGCTCATAGGTCTTGCTCATTTCTTGGGCAAGCAGCCTGGTGTTTCACATTGCCAGGGGATTTTGCAGGGTTTCTGTCCGAGCAGATTGAACTGGAGTAGAAGAATCTGAGGGGAAAACTGCCAATGAACAAATGAGTTTCTCAACGACACTCTTCAAACACTGGTGAGCTTCATGTAAGTCTCTCACAAATTGTCCCTCTCTTTGTAAAACCCTATGACTAGAGATGTTTCTAAACTCAGTGTTATCTGGAAAGAACAAGCAAAAAAAAGTGAGTGAAAAATAATGCTCCCCAAGCATTCTGGGCATGATTTTCTAAGCAGAAAATTTGCAATCATGAATGTTCATCTCTGGTTTAGAAAAAACTTCAGGTTTGTGATAAATGTTGTGTAACCATTAAATATCGCTGCAAGCTCTCTTGGCAGGACACCTTAGGTAACAGTTACGTCTGCTCAATATTAAAGGGCACCTTATTCCCCAGGCCTCAACAGTTAATTTGTTTTATTTCATTTCTGCAGGACAGACCTTTTGTATCTGTCCTCAAGCAATTTAATTCCTTCTACCCTGTCAGTCAAGGGTAGGGCCGCGAAATATTATTTCTGGAAGTCTCTGGAGAGCTCCCAGTGGCTCCTGAGGGGACTTTATGGTAGCAGCCCTTGCTGAAGCATCACTTCCATGCAGTGTCCTTCATCTGTGATCTGACTGGGATCACCAATCAGGCGTGTGACCTCGACAGCTCTGCTGGTTGCACACCATAAGAGATTACGAGGGTTTCCCAGCCTTGCAGAGGTGGTGTGGCCTGGAGAATGAGAACTACTGCTCTAATACCTGCCTGTGGTAGGGAAATGCTCTGCATGGGACAAATGAATTCCTTAACACAGTCAAACTTGCACTGTGTGTTGCAGCTCATGGAA
Organism: Sclerurus mexicanus; assembly: GCA_013396755.1. Lineage (NCBI taxonomy): Eukaryota > Metazoa > Chordata > Aves > Passeriformes > Furnariidae > Sclerurus > Sclerurus mexicanus. The sequence continues at coordinate 111,229 of VWZF01000302.1, read as the reverse complement.
CCCCTTGCCTCTTGTGTTCAGAAATAAAAGCCAAGTTCACCAAGGATTTGTAGCACTGCTGGTTGTAGGACTTGGCCTCTGGCAGGGGCAGCCTTCTGTCTGCCAGTGAACTGGGCCAGCATAGGTTTCTGAGTTCTCTGAGGGGGTACACCTGTACTATGCACATTTACACAAAGACTAAAGGAAAATATTCCCTTTTTCGTTTGTCTGTTCCTACCCCTCCCTAGAAAAGAGTAGGAGCAGATGGCAGAAGCAGAGTTTTAACTTCCAATGGTTCCCCAGCCTTTTTTCCTCCAAAAAAGAGTGTCAGCCCAAAGGAGGAGCATTTCAGTACTGGGAATGAGCACTTGGAGGTGAGAAAGGCAAAACATCTTTTTCTGGCAGCAGAATCAGCCTCCATAATCCTAAATTTTATGCGCAAGTAAGGTCTCAGTCACATCCTATGCCTTTGTGAGGTCTCATGCACAATGAACCCTCTAGTTCAAGCTGTAGGAGATGGGGAACCTTCTCCTGTAGCATGCCGTACACACCAAATTTTGGCACCTCTTGCCTCCTTCGCTTGATCCATTTACGCATTTAGTTAGTAGTACCCTATGCTTTTAGCTGAGAGGAATTTGAGTTTCAGTGTTATTCTTAAAAGCATGAAGGTTCAGACTTACTGTGGGTTTCACCTTTATTATCAAAAGCAACAAATAAACCACTTTTAAAAACTCCATTTCACCTGCACAATCTCAGGTTCATAATAGCAACAGCAAAAAGAATTTGCTGTTGCAGGATTAAAGTGCAGGTTAGCATCAAAACCAGTGCTGAGTGACTTCCCCAGCCATAAAAGGTAAGGCATTTGTTATGGAAACTCTGAAACTAGACATCCAAAACCATTCTTGGACCCTTTGGTATTGTATGATAGCAGTTGCTGTAGGCTGTAGGCAAAGTGAGCTGACTGCTCTGGTACTTCCCTATGTCAAAAAGCCAGGGAGTCCTGAGTCAGGAGGTTAGCTGAAAAGCAGCCTTTTTCACATATATTTCCAAAGTTTCCTTTTCCAGAAAGATTTTGATGTTTTCTTTGAAGGTCACCTTTCAAATCTGTTCTGTAAAGTTGCCTTAGATATAAAATCCTTACTCAAATATATTAAAAGGTCAAATAAATTGCACTAAGTAAACAAACTGGCTTTGCTAGCTTTTGCAGGTGTCCAGCACATAGGAGTATAAGGATACATGACAGAGAACAAAAACTTGACTTATTTATCTCCTTTCAGTAAAAGTGGGCAGTGACTAACTGAAGGAAAAGAAAAAGTTTCAGACTAAAAATTCTTTCCATTTTAGCTTCAGGAAATAGGGCCCTTGTGAGCTGAACTGATAGAGAGCAGTAGCTCCTGTGGTACTTTGCCATTAAAGAGAGGGTAACAGGAATATTTGCAGTAATTTGATTTTAAGTGTTTTCAATTGCAGGACAGAAGCAGATCCTCCCTGCAGCTTTCATTTGTCAAGATCCATATGTTTAAACAGATGAGTTAATAAAGAACCTCCCCCAGAATGAAAACAACATGGTCTACTAGTTTCAAGGCTAATTTATGGCTTAAAATTTTCCACTGCTCTGGGTCTGTTTTATGCAGTTGTCACTCAGTGGTAGGCTGAAGTTTCAGGATGTTTCTGATGGCCCAGCTTTTATTTTTGAACCTTAACATAAAATTGATATTATCCACCAAGTTGCTTTACATTTATGAAGAGGTCATTTCTATAAAGGCTTCCTTAGAGAAGATACAAACTGCTTTCTTCCATCTTTTATTTTATTCAGAGATGCCAACCTGACCCATCAAACAGATCCTTACAGCTGGCTGTTACAGACAGCTGCCTTTTTCTTTAACACACTCAAATTTTAGACCCAGGCCTCCTGCCAACCCTCAACATTTTTTCTTAATCTCCACGTGTCCTGGTAGACAAAATTTCCACTGAAGGCGGAGTGGCAGTGGTGGTGCCCTGGTCCAGGTGCTGGATGTGCTCCATGATTGGTGGGCCAAAATCTGTGAGTCAGGGTGGGAGTGCCAGAGCTCCTAATGTCCATTCCTGGTAACTCAGTGCTTCCACCCCCACTGACCTATTTTATTTTTTTTTCCAGTATAAATTCTCAGGATAGTTCAATTTCTGAAGAAATAAAATGGTCATTTTAGAAAGCGATTCCTGTGGCATTCCTTGAGTACATAAAAGTTTAAGCTGAAACTTTTTCCCAGAGGCTCTGCGTGAGGTGAGTGGGGAGCAGTAGGAATCACAGAATCATAGAGTATGCCGAGTTGGAAGGGACCCACAAAGACCCTTGAGTCCAACTCCTGGCCCTGCACAGGACCCTTCAGAAGAGTCACACCATGTGCCCCAGAGTACCATTCAAATGCTTCTGACCCAGCTTAGATGGCTGTTATAGAATGAACTGAATCTGGAGTGCCTTTTTTTTTCTGATGGCCCTAAAAGGAACATGGTTTAAGCAGCTCAGTTTGGGAAACACCCATGGGACAGATAAGCCCCACCTCAAGTCTCTCACTAGCTGTTTTCTAAAACAGTTGCGTTTGGAAGATATCTCCTAAGACATGTACCACTGAGAATGGTGGAGTTGTTAATAATTTCTCGTAAAGTTACTATTCCTATGGACAAAAGAAATCCCCTGAGCCCCTAGAGTCTTCTCTCATTCTGCAGTTTGCCACTGCAAAGCCTCTTCCTAAGTCAGCAGGTGCAGATTCACATGGAGTGCAGCACTGTCATATTAATAAAAAGGAACAGCCTAAGCATATTTCCTCTGAGCTTCCAGAAAGATCTTGGAAGCAATTCCTCACTTGGAAGACTTCAAATTGTGCATTTGTCAGTATTCAAAATAATAGCTGCACAATCGCGTATTGATGCCTACAGCTTGCAAATAACTTTATGGAGGGTAAGGCAATTTTTTCCAGGATTGCTCTTCATATTAATTGCTTTAAAAAATGAACTTTCAAAGCTATTAGGTCCAGAAACAACTTCATAATATCAGTGGCTGCAAAATGAAAAACGTGCATGTTGGCACATTTGTTCAATCTGTGGTGGCAAGCAGGGACTCTGCTGCTGTTTTATGTGAATTTTAATAAAAGCAATTTATCTTGTTCCCGCCACCCCTAAGCCATTATTTATGAATCAGTCGTCAGATCTCCCACATAAGGATGAACGAGTTAGTTTGGTACTGAGAACCAATCTCTGATTTGTGGCAGGAAATCAGCAACAAGAAAACAAGCTTATTAACTACTATTAGGAATGTCATCTGGAAACTGCCACCCTTTTCATATTCCTCACCCAAAATGGGCAAATCCCCTGCATGAAAAATCCTGGACTTATGCTATGCTGAGCAGCTTGCAGAGGTGCCTGGCTGCACCAGCCCTCACTGATCTTCTGAAGAGCAGGATGTCTCCAGGTCTTTGGTTCACCTGTGGACAAAGTCAGCAATGCCTGATGATGTGCTGTTTTTTGGCCAGCAGTGAACTTGCAGTTTCTGTTTTGTTTCCCAGGAATGGGTCTCAATATGTCAGGAAAACAAAGCCTGCATCTGGCACCACTGTGGGAAGGCTTAGCAGAGGCAATGCACTGCCCCCTTGCCTGCCTGCTAGAAGTCTGGCAGGGCTGCCTTCATGCCATCACTTGAATCTCAGTGATGTGACTTACTTTCAGGACAAATTAAGTGCCACTGGGGTGCACTGTACTGTTTCACCCTGGTGAACTACAGGTGGATGTGCGGGTCTGTTGATGCTGTTCCTTTTGTGCAGAAGTGCCAAGTTTGCTGCCTTGGCCTTCTTCCTCTGAGGCAGGCAGAGCAGTGGCACCACTGCACAGGGGCAGGAGAAACTTGCACAGTCAGAAGTTTTTTTATTATCCCACACTGCCAATCTGGCACCTCTTAAGCACACTATTTTCTTTTCCCCCTTAAAGAAAATACCATGACTGTTTTGCAAATGGGATGGCTATTTTAACTTCTTAGCATGATTTATATTCCATTCCCCTCTGGCTGCCGTTGAGATTGGCCCAGTCCAATCCATTACACATTTCTGATTTAGTACCGTCCTCACAACTCCTTGGTAACTTCAGCACAGGAGACAGGATGTTATCAAAAAGCTGGAGTAAAGCATAACTGCACCTGAGCACAGCCAGGGCAAGCCGCATGCTGCTATTTTGAGAAGCTTTTATACCTTGTATTTTTCCTTTTCAAATGCACTCATATTGCTGCTTAAAATACAGAATCTCTGTTTAAAAAAAAAAAAAAAAGGCTTTTCTGTTCGACTTGGCAGTGTGCAATTACAGGAGAGAGAAAACACGGGCATTAATACAGGGGGCCTTTGTGGAGGCAGAAAGCATGAGGAGTTTGCGTGTGGGTGTGATGCCAGTAATCAGCTGGTTATGCAGTGGGGTGATGTGGTCACTAGGGGCCCAGGACGGGGGAAAGAGGCCCCTTGCCCTTCCTCATCTCCCATCTGCCTTATGGCTAAGCAGTCTCTGTACTCCAAAATCAGTAACAACACACTTGCTGTCAAATAGCAAAGGATTTCCTCCAAGTTCTTGCAAAGGTGTAATTTTTCAACAGAAATTAACACCCCCCTTTTAATTGATGAGGACTAGCACTGTCTAATGGGCACTGGTGTGCTGCAGAAAGTGCTGTTCCCAGTACCTACAGAGGATGAGCTATTTCACCGTGTCCTTCCCATTCCTTGAATCTATTTTTCCTTCAAGCCTATGTCTGTCTGTTTTGGGACTGTTTCATAGAGTGATTTTCCTTAACGAGTTCAGCTGGTAAACCATACTGATACCATAAACCAATTAAGGGAAAACAAGGAATGACATCAAAATGAAGGGAGAACAGGAAAGTCAGGACTGTTGAGAAGGAACTGAAATTGACATAACCGTAGCAATAGATGAGAAGTATCAAATACTGACTACTAGCATGAATGAGCATCTCTGAGATGTAAATCCAGAACTTTCCTTGAAAAACAGTGAGTGGAGGGACATGCCCATATCAAAGGGCTGCCATTTTGAAGGGACTTTGGCCAATTAATTGGCCTAGGGCTTATTTTTAAGGGCTTGTTCCCTGGAATTTATGAACAGGTTATAATATAAATGGATCCCTTGGAATCCAATTTACTTCAAAGTCAAATCTGCAGCAGTGAAACTACTTGCAATTAAAGGCATTGGTTACCTATGACATAGGATCTGAGGAAACAGTGTAGAATTTATGTACCCTCATTGTATGCATAAAGGGACGGAAAGTCCCAGAGCTCAACAGGTCATGATAATGGGTTTTCAGTGAAAAAAAGGACCTAACTTAGCTTCAAGTAGAATAGGAAAATCAGAACGCAAAGGAAACTGTATTCCCAGTGGTAACTAAACACATGCTTTTCATACAAGTAGATATTAAAGTAGTTCTGGGAAAAAAGGGGAAGAAAATAAAACTTTCATTGAGATGGCTATATTTCATCAAGCTAGCAAAAAACAAATGTCATTAGCCTTGTTTATTTTAAATTATGAGCAATAAAGAGTTTTATTGGAAAATTGGAATTGCAGAACTCCAACCTGTCACTGTTCTCTCATTTTTAAGAATAATGTCTAAATATTTAATGTAATTTTTAACACTATCTTTTTAGTTTCCAATATCATCCCATCCACCTCAGCATGTGTTTATTTCTAGTGGACCCTCAGATGGATATTCCTGACACTATTTGCATCCAAATGTTTAAAGGTTGCTTCAGATTCTTAGTGACTGAGCTTGTGAGTGAGTTGTATCTTGATTTGAGATAGCTTGGATTTCATTTTTAACAAATAAGGAACAATCAAAAAGCTGAACTCAGTGCACATGACAACATTGTCTTGCAATATGTCAAATTCATCACCAAGATACTGAGAAACCAGAAGACACAGCAAAATATTATTCACAAGTATTTATCCACCAGATGAGACTTTAAAGTGGTTACTTCTTTGCTGCTTCAGTATACCCAGGTTTCCCACACTGTACTAGGCTATACTGGGAAGGCTAGTGTGGGAAAAAAAAGAGCAGATTCCAGTTTTAGCTCCCCTGGCCCAGCAATTGGTGTCTACTACTAATGGGGTTTCTGTGGCATGCACCTTCGGTACTAAAAATTAGATAAGAACTGCTGTCTTGTTCTACATGTATACTGAAGACCCATCATAAGGTAAAGACCTTTTGGACAATGCCAAAGTAAATTGACTGGGAACAAGACATCGGAGACTTACTGGATTTGAACAACTAAAACCATGAATTGCAAGCCCATACTTAGGCTTTTTCTTAGCCTTCTTCCAGTGGTAATATGCATAACAATTGTATTTAATGTAAAATTGAGGATTTTTTCAGGTATGTATTCATTTGGCCTCATGTGCTGGATATATAGCGTGTTAGCTTGGAACAATTGTGAGCTCTATTGGTCAGTCCGGTTTCACTTGCAGGTTACTGATCATCTGTGCATCTTGTGTTGAGTTTTTGGCTCTTTGAGAACTGAGAATAGCTTCATAGTTTAAGACTTTACATGCATGTCTAGAAATTTAGACATACGAATCTGGCTTCTGAAAAAGCTCTAAATAATCTTTCCAGGCTACTCAGTGTGTCATTAAGCCTTCATTCTGCCAAAAAGTGTTTTTATCCCCAGAACCCCTGTGATGCAACTACACTGAACTGTCAGTAGCTTTCTGTTTTGCAGACTTTAGGCTTAAATTACTTAACTGAAAATTAATGTAAATGAAACTCTTCCAGTCCACATGGCAAAACCCAGTTTATGCAACTATGGGTGCAGTCCACAGCCATTCTGCCAGAAACCCAAGGTCAGTGTACATCTGTTTCTCTCTTACTTTTGGATGCTGATGCAGGAAAGGGAACAGGAGATGTTCTGTATGTAGAAGACAGGAAGTTGCTTCTACTAGTTGGAACATCTTGCTGTGCAGAGTCATCTCTTTAAGTGTCTCACATCTAGTCAGCCTTGGCTGGGCCAGCCCACCTGGCCTTGGCTTACCTGCACTGAGAGATAGGTCTCCATTCTCTCCCCCTTCCTTAGGGCTTTTCCTTAGGACTATTTTCTCTTCCTCCAGTTCCTGAGCCGCACCATGCTCAGACACCTCCAGCTCCTTTCCTTTGTTGTATGAAGCTGAGCCAAACCTGCTGGCACTGAAGGTTTGGGTGTGGGAAGGCTCTGGGGGCCTCTGGGGAAGCTGGGGGGCTGCAGCAGCCCAGAGGATGTGGAGAGCCCCTGCCTGGTGCCCAACAGACACAAGCATCAAAGAGCACCAAAACAGACCATCAGCCTTCCCACCTCCCTTCCTGCTCTAGACATGGGTGAGCCTTTTTTAACTCGGTTTGGCCCCTTCTCTCCTTCTTCCCTCTTATCTCTGCCCTGCGGTGAGTGACCACCTGCCCCACCCACGTCTCCAGCACCTTGGGGCTAGCTTTGGCAGGTTGAAACCTGTGAGTCCCTGGAGGAACAGGCAGGTGACTTCTGCACTTGGGGCTGCTGAGCCTTTTGCACTAGGCAGCGTAAATCCTTCCATGGTCTCTGCTGGGAGTGGGTTTGCTATGGCTGGCCCAGTCAAGGGAGTGGAGGTGCATGTAGAGTCAGCCCTCCAGAGGCTGGATTATAAAGCTCAGTGCTGAAGGATTTTGTAAGATGTTTCAGTGTGTAATTTAAAAGGAGAGCAAGGGCCAGAAGCAAAGCCTTTCATTCCAGACCCATCCCAGTTTCAGTGGTGTTCAGGATAGATCTGGTTGATTCTTCTCCATCCTGTGCCAGGTGCCTCCCAGTGAGACCCACATGGAGAGCCAGAGACCCCTGGAAGTACCCAGATGGGTCCAGCCATCAGGGTTTCTACAAAAAAGCTGAGGCTGCAGATAAGTCATAACTTCTCAGACTACCCTCAGTTTTACTGCTCTTATTCATAACCCCAAAATGCATCAAATGCATCCAAAGCTGTCAAGCTGAGAGTACCACGTTTGGAGCACGGAAAAAAAAAAAAAGAAATCTCAAGTAGGAAAACAGTGGGTTGGAAACGGGAAGGCTGAATGAGCCCCACCTGAAATAACTCAAAAAAAAGGCATTTTTGGCTTTAGCAAGTCAGCCAGAAGGATTCTATATGTTTTTGTATATAGTTCCCAGAGGACTTAAAACTGTAAGATTTGATGCTAAACCTATTTCTGTGCTGTGAAACCAGGGACAGCTGTACAAATATTTGCTGTTTTTAATTAAACCTAACATTGCTACTTCCTTCATTTAAGTTAGGTCAAAAGACTGGCAATTTTATGCTTTGATAGATGAAGAAAAACAGTTGTGGGTGTTGTGTTTTAGAAATATGTTATAAAATAAGGAGTCTGAGGGAAAAGGCCTCAGAGGCTATAATAGCTCTGCCCTTGTGCTTTCTTCTCAGAGATGTTTTCCTTGTCAAATATTTTGCCTTATCCATATAGCAACTGTTTCTACTGTAATTCTGCTCATTATTTTTCCGTGAAAAACTTTTATCTAAACTTTCCATATGCTCACTAGTTAAACTTTAGGTAACATTCTCTCAACTTTGTGTTCTTCATAAATTTTGATAAATCTGCTTTGTAATGGGGGAATGAGGAGGGACGTGTTCCACTGTCTTTATACTCCTGCTACATTGCTTCAGTCACTTAGCAGAATATCACACAGCAATTCCTGCTGGTGAAGTGCTGGTCTTTCTCCTGCTCTTTAGAGAAGGGCTTTACTGTGACCATCTCTTCCAAACTCAGGACCAGATGATAAACAATCAGTTCAGAGACCCATTTTTTGGTTACACAGCAAAGACCAAAGAGCACTGAGCTGGAACTAGCAAGAGAAAGTTCTCATTTCAGCTTCGTGGCTGGTCTGCTCCCTGTCCTGGGGCAAGTCCCTCAGTCTTCCACTATGGCAAACGAGGATAATGATGTTGACTCCCATGGCAATGTGTTTTAGAACCCGTACAGTAAAAATGTCAGGTATTAGAATTTATTGGGCCTTTAGAGGAGGGAAAAGATGCCTTAGAATTAAACAGGAATTTCCCCCAAATTGTCTCTTTGTCAAAAATTTTGGATTAACGAACATACACTATGTGTTGGAGAATATCCATTTTCATAAATTTTTTTGTTTAAAAACCAGGGAAACTGTTTAGAAAATCAGAATAATGCACTTAAACACCTAAGCATATATTGTAAACCTTTATTTTATTTTTAATGCATTTTTTTTCAGATTGTTTTTAAGTCGAGGTGTACACAAAAGGCATCAAAGTGGCCTAAAATAAGTGTTTTGCTTGTGTTTGTCCATATTTTGTGTTTTGTATTGCTTTAGATTTTGATTTACAAACATTTTTGATATTTCAAATTTTCACCCCAGTAAGAAACCTCAGATTTTTGGTGGAAAACAAAAAGCAGCATTTCTTCCTCTCAGCTGTATATAATGAAAAGAAATGAGAGGTTGCCCCTTCTACCTAGTTTTTCATTTCTACTTTAAAATCATGTCTCGCTGTGCTAAATGAAATTAATACAATAGTATTTAAAGATCTTCAGTATGTTCTCAGTAAAGCTCATTGTTACTATTACCAGTGTTAGCATTATATTACTACTACCATCAGTTTTACTGTTGCTACTGTGATGCTGAGCATTAGTATTGGTTTTAGGAAAAAAAAGCATTTAAACCTCACCCATCAGTTGATAGATAGGTACCTGTCAGCACACAGATATCTGTTCCTTCCTACATCAGACTCACCTGACATCAGTGCAGGACCTGTGCCAGGCACTCAAACCAAACTGCAAATGTAGTAAAATACAAGAGTACAGGAGCCTGGAGAAGGATGCACAAATTTGATGTTTATCAGCCTGACCACTTTCTAAGTGCTGGAAGTATGGTCTTCCTAGGGGGTCTGAAGTTTTGGGCTGGATTTATGTTCTATAAAACTTTTTGTAATACAGAAACATAAAAATCTTCAAACCACCCAGGCAAACTCTCCAATTGTAAAAAATGGGAAGCAGAAGTATATCTTTATTTCCAATATCTGCCTCCCTATCTGCTCATTTATCTATGTATCATGTGGAGTCCTGCAGATACTAAGCCATTGGTCAAGTAGAGAGTAAACCAAGAAGAGATATATCATGATTTAATGCTAAAAAAATCATATGCTGTGACATCCACTTTTGTTACTACTCTCACCTCATAACTAAAACCTGGGCAGAAGTGTTTTTAGCAGGGTTCTTGTTGTATTCATAAACCCGGAGATTCTTTTCCTGACACTGCTGCTGTCCCATCTGCTTTTGCTGAGCATGTCTAAGGGGCAGAAGTGGACATGGGAGCTCTTGCCCCCCCCTCCAGGATGTATAAGGAAAAGCCAAGTTTGTCCCCACTGTACTTGTGCTATAACAGAATGTATTTCTACAGTCAATGAATTTTTCTCAATGACTTAACCATCTTTTTAGAAAAATAAGATGAATAGCTGCTTATTTTAATCTGGCAGCACTTTGAGCAAATACAGCATTTTTTCTGTCTCATGTAGCTCAAGGCTAAAAACCCAAAGAGCAAGAAAACTCCTCTACCCCCACCCTGTCCTTCCAAAGTGAAAGTCAAGGTTTTGTGGGATTTAGCACAATGCATGGGATTTATGCTGCACCTGTTGAATTCTCATAAGAAATATCAATTAAAATATTGTGACTTTGGAAGGAACATAGGAAATCTGTGGGGAGACTCAAACTCCGTGTCTTTTCTGCACCTGCAGAAGTCTGGTGTCCTGGCTCTGTGCCTCTCGTGTAAGGAGGGGCTGCCAGACTGGTGCCACGTGCCACTCTGTCTCCATTGGTGCATGGGGAGAAGCCCATTTCCCCCATCTGTGCTGTGCTCACTGTTTCTTGTTTGAGTTGGCACACACTGAAGGTATCAGGACGATGAGGCCTTGCAGACATAGTGTTGAAACATTCAGTGGTGTGGATTTGGGATGCTCTCACTGCCCTTGAGTGTCTGGACTGTGAGGGGGAAGAAGGGGAGGCTGAGGTTTTGTAGCAGTTAGCTCCAAGGCCCAAGCTGATGTGATGCTAACTTTTAGAAAGCTCAAGTGGCTGTGAATCTGTAAGCCTTTGTCCCCAGGAATGGTTGCTGCCATTGTTTTTTGCACATTACAGTGTGGATGGGATGGCCTTGGTGGGGCAGAACCTTCGGGAGCATCTATTCAGGAGAGACTACATTTCCAGGAAACACACTTACCAGAACGTACTGTTCTAATTTGAACTTCATTAGGTTGTCCTAACTTTTCTTTTCTTCTTTTCTTTTCTTTTCTTTTCTTTTCTTTTCTTTTCTTTTCTTTTCTTTTCTTTTCTTTTCTTTTCTTTTCTTTTCTTTTCTTTTCTTTTCTTTTCTTTTCTTTTCTTTTCTTTTCTTTTCTTTTCTTTTCTTTTCTTTTCTTTTCTTTTCTTTTCTTTTCTTTTCTTTTCTTTTCTTTTCTTTTCTTTTCTTTTCTTTTCTTTTCTTTTCTTTTCTTTTCTTTTCTTTTCTTTTCTTTTCTTTTCTTTTCTTTTCTTTTCTTTTCTTTTCTTTTCTTTTCTTTTCTTTTCTTTTCTTTTCTTTTCTTTTCTTTTCTTTTCTTTTCTTTTCTTTTCTTTTCTTTTCTTTTCTTTTCTTTTCTTTTCTTTTCTTTTCTTTTCTTTTCTTTTCTTTTCTTTTCTTTTCTTTTCTTTTCTTTTCTTTTCTTTTCTTTTCTTTTCTTTTCTTTTCTTTTCTTTTCTTTTCTTTTCTTTTCTTTTCTTTTCTTTTCTTTTCTTTTCTTTTCTTTTCTTTTCTTTTCTTTTCTTTTCTTTTCTTTTCTTTTCTTTTCTTTTCTTTTCTTTTCTTTTCTTTTCTTTTCTTTTCTTTTCTTTTCTTTTCTTTTCTTTTCTTTTCTTTTCTTTTCTTTTCTTTTCTTTTCTTTTCTTTTCTTTTCTTTTCTTTTCTTTTCTTTTCTTTTCTTTTCTTTTCTTTTCTTTTCTTTTCTTTTCTTTTCTTTTCTTTTCTTTTCTTTTCTTTTCTTTTCTTTTCTTTTCTTTTCTTTTCTTTTCTTTTCTTTTCTTTTCTTTTCTTTTCTTTTCTTTTCTTTTCTTTTCTTTTCTTTTCTTTTCTTTTCTTTTCTTTTCTTTTCTTTTCTTTTCTTTTCTTTTCTTTTCTTTTCTTTTCTTTTCTTTTCTTTTCTTTTCTTTTCTTTTCTTTTCTTTTCTTTTCTTTTCTTTTCTTTTCTTTTCTTTTCTTTTCTTTTCTTTTCTTTTCTTTTCTTTTCTTTTCTTTTCTTTTCTTTTCTTTTCTTTTCTTTTCTTTTCTTTTCTTTTCTTTTCTTTTCTTTTCTTTTCTTTTCTTTTCTTTTCTTTTCTTTTCTTTTCTTTTCTTTTCTTTTCTTTTCTTTTCTTTTCTTTTCTTTTCTTTTCTTTTCTTTTCTTTTCTTTTCTTTTCTTTTCTTTTCTTTTCTTTTCTTTTCTTTTCTTTTCTTTTCTTTTCTTTTCTTTTCTTTTCTTTTCTTTTCTTTTCTTTTCTTTTCTTTTCTTTTCTTTTCTTTTCTTTTCTTTTNTCTCCTCTCCTCTCCTCTTCTCTTCTTTTTTGTTACTAAGGAGAGCTCTGGACAGTTGTGGAGATAGAATAACACTTATAAGCCCTTCAGCTTTAAGGCAAAATCCAGTCAGGAACTGATGAGAAATAAGAAGAAAATTCTCTCTGAGGAAAATGCAATTGCACTGTGTTCTTTCATCATAACACTCTAATTCTTGGAAGAGTTCTTGGTGCTTAGTATGGGCAGAGGATGGATGTACAATCTGATCCACCACACACACTGAATGATCTGGCTTACAACACACACTGCTACAGTAAGTAGTTTTTAGGGCAATTTCCACCGTAGTGGAGGAAGGGTGTCCACTCTCATCTTTACAGGTGCAACCTCACTATGAGCTGAGAAGCTCCATTGTATGCTATGTCCTCAAGCTTTGCTAGAAGAGGATTCAGTGCCACATTAGACAAAGCGCCTGCAGAAGGGAACATCATTTTGCAGTCCTGCCATTCCAGGAAAAGAAGGTGCTGGGCTGCTGGTTGTTTGCCAGGCCTGTTTTGGCCTTGGACAAAAAGAAAAAAAAAAATGGGTATAGTCTATACAGCATAATGGGAACAAGGATTTGGAGCCTGCTGATATACTGCTTTCCCTTTACCCTAGCTGACAGTCACAAAAAATTATTTGCTCTCTACTTATATTAATTTCTAGACTGGCAAAGTATTTCCAGCAATGAGGCGGCAGGAGGGGGAAGTACCCTGGAGTATTGTAGAGGGCATGGTCCTTGGAGCAGTCACAAGGGCAAAGCAAATGGGACATTCCCATTTCCCAAGAGTAAATATACCTGGGCTCTGCTGCTCCTACATGGGGAGGTGGGCAGCAGTAATAAGCATTTCACTTATCCCTGCACTTATCTCTGACCTTTCTCAACTAAAGGCATTTTTTTTTGTTCCTGTGACAGTTTCTTTTGTTTAGAAACCCATAGTAGATCCCTCTCCAAGTGATTGTCCACACTCCCTTTAAACCTAAACAATGTCTTTTCAACAAAGCCCATGCCCACTGGCTCCTTGAGGAATGACTTCCTTGTGTTTGTTTTCAACCTAGCGCCCTTATAGCACATCAGTTTTGTATTGAAAGGGACAAATGAATGGTCAATCCTTTTCCATGGCAGCCAGAATTTTGCAGACCTCTTTTCCCTACTGCTCATTTCCAGCTTCTTCCCATTCTCCTACTACAGGTTATTTCCCCACACAGGGCCAGCTGGGATTGTCCCTTCTCCTGAAAGCATGGAGTCAGCCCAGTTCACTCACAAATCTATGAACAACTGAATTAGCGTGGGTGGCTTAGCACTGGCTTTGGTGCAGACAGCCCACGTGACTGGTTCTGCTGGCTCAGCTCTGGGGTTGGGACTCTGCAGCCAAGGGCCAGGCACAGAAGTTGGGCACTGCAGCCTCTTCCACCAGTGTGGCTCTTCCTGTGGCGAACTCTTGACCAGACTTGGGTGTACGTTCCTAGGATATGAATGTGAAAATATTTTCACTCTCATATGTGTCATTCTGGGGAGACATTTTGCCCTGAGAACCGACCTTTTTATATAACACCAACTAAATACACATTGCACCTAAGTGGAGATACTCCGTTAGAAATAAATGTGCTTATAAGCATTTGGAAGTGTCAAGGTGATATTTATAAAGTGACCAGAACACCCACTATGTGCTGCATTAGCCAGTGAAAATAACAGCTGCTGAGTTTTATCAGCTTTAGAGCACCACAGGAGCAGCACACAGACCAGTTCATCTGTGGTGTGTCAGTCCTGAGCACAGCTGACTAATGCACGGCTGTAGCTAAAGAGAGACTAATCATATAGAGGCTATAAGTAGATGATAAAATGAGTAGCAGCTTTATGGCTTTTCAAATGCTTTCTCCTAATATCCACATCTGTACTGTATTTGTGAGGGTAAAAGTAATGAAAATTCCTGCAAGTGAAAATAACTTTATTCTTCAGAGTATACCTAGGGTGTTGTCCTTCCTCCAGCCCAGTGGTAAACATGTTGATGTTGGAGTAAAGAAAGGGTTGGTGTTTTTCCAGGATAAGTGAAGTACAGCTTTATCATTCTGCATTAACTGTTTCAGATCTGTATAGACTGATATATTAAATGATGGTTCATAAGTCACAGAAGCTTTCTTTTTAGAAAATTCTGAAGCCATTGAGAGCTCTACATAAAATCTGGGAAGTAAAATCTGGCAGGAGATGAAGTAAATGCAAGTACCTAAAGTAACAGTTCTGTTCTCAGAACACTTTCCACCATAGAATGTCATTATTTTTTAAAAGTTTTCTGTGTCTCTGAAAGAGATACAATTTGCATTTTCCTTAGGGGCAATATCAGGTAAACTAATGGAAGCTGTAATTCAATGGACACTGAAAGTCAGTGTAAAGGGGCATTGATGCTGAAAGACACACCCTTACCTTCTCCCAATCTGGCCTTGCATTCCTGCCTCTGCATCACCTCCTCTGTCGTAGTTTGTGCAAAGAACTGGAGTGAGAAGCCGATCTGGATTTAAACCTAACCAGCAAAAACACTTCAGATGGATTCCCTCCTCGGGAAAGTTTTGCAGATATGGAGGCTGCTGTGCTTGCATAGATAGGAATGCTATGAGGCATGAACAAGTGGTGAGAGATCAGAGATTACTATCCTTGGCAATACTTTTGCCAATTTACAGTGTTAATCAGACTGTTATCACAACTAACCTAAAAGTAGCAATATTAGTATTAGCCAGCAATAAGTGGGACTAGTTATTTATTTATTAAAACCCACGAATAAATATAGTCCTGTGCCTTTAGAAGCTTATGAGAATGATTTACTGGAAGTCTAAATACACATTATTTGGCATGGAGGGGAGTTGCTACAGGCTCAGTCTCACCTGTGCTAGCTACAGTTCACTTTGCAGATGTGCTGAAGGATGTTTCATGTGTTAAGAGCAAGTGACTCATAATTGGACCTTCTGGGAAACATTATGGGCAACCTAAATTCAGCAAGGAGTCCAGAGGGAGGAAATCAAGCTTAAAAGAGCTGAGAGACTTTGACTTGTGCTGAACACAGGATATCAGGTGGCAGGAGGAGGAACTGACTCTGACCAGACAGGCCTGGAAATGAGCCTGGCTTGGTAAGGACAGACCTGCAATGCTCCTAGTGAGGATGTGAGCTGGCTAGGAAGGTGGGAGGGGGTCTCTAAATAATTTTGAACTTTGCATTAATGAAGCTGGCTTTCAAAGGGGAAACATTCTTGGGAAAACAGGAAGAGAAAGAGGTTGAAGCAGAGCCAAAAATTAGTCTGGGTGAACAGCAGGAATCATAAATCTTTGCACAGTTTTTACCCACTCTCGCAAAATCCCAGTCATGAAAAAACACCAAACGTTCACATTTGAAATCTGCATAGCAACACATGAGCAGTTTATATGGGTGAATGCTCAGCTGAGCAGCTGAACAAGACGCTGGCTGTTGGTTAAGAGTTAGTGATTGCAGAGGGCTGTTTGTGTTCACAGGAGAAGAATGGCATACAAGTATCCTACTGTTACAGAAAATGGCTAAGACACATTGTTCATCTAACAAAAGGGGCTGAGTCAGTACTTCAGAGGGGTGTGTGGATGAAACAAAAACACTAATAAAATCTGCTGTCAGTATTGTACATTTGCTTGCCATTCATGCACGTGGGCTGGGTAAGTGGCCTACTGAGTACACATTTAGCAGTAGATTCCTTAAGTGTGCCACTGTAAGTAGAGTCGTGTGCATTTGCCCTTTTGTCAATGAAAAAAGAAGCAGTCTCACATGGCAACGTATTCTGTTGTCAAACTATACAGAACTCACTACAAATGATATTTCTAGATGGATGGCTCAGAGTAGGTACCTCTTTTCTTACCTCTTTTCTAGATGGCTGAGTTCAGGTAGATGAATCCCAATCACTAAAAGTACTTTTCTTCAGACTCATTGTGGAGTTTTCAAAATGCATAAGTTACACCTGAGAAGCTGAAGGTAGCTTGCAGTCACTAATATTGATCTGTAAGTACATTTCTAACTCCTCCAAATTAGTTATTTCTGCATCTACCCACCTTCCACATTTATGATAGCGTCTCCCACTACCTTGGACCAAAGAGATATTGTTTTCCCATTGATGCTCCCATGATACATGAATTCATCCGAGTCTGCTGTTTGAAATAAGCATACAAGGGACCAATTCATTGAGCACAATTTATTCCAGATCTGTGCAGAAATATACAATACTCTTGAGCCTGTACAGATGTGTAGCCAATAGGGAGCTGTTTGGCTACACAAGATTTTTATATATTTTTCAACTAAATCAGAAATCCAAATGCAAAAGTCAGCATTCAGATGTCTACATGGATTTGTGACTCTCCTGCCTCAGTTCTAAGGTTATAAACCAACTAAGGGATTAAATCATATGTACGTTTTTTTCTTTATCTGACAGACCTAAGATAAATAACATCACTCATTTACAGAATCAGAGAACATTTAAATGGGAAATGTTTCTTCAAACCATTGAGGTAAAATCTTGGATTTTTTTTTGAAACAAGTTTTAGGCTGGTTTTGATAACACTCGTCACCATTTTTCACAAGATATCTCTTCTGCTAGCTCTGATGGTTTCCCATGTGTATTATTTGGAGTTTCGTTCATTCCAGTTTAAAAATACCCAGAAATGGGACATATGCTAGCAATCCTGAGGCATATACTGACATAAGCCAAAGTTATTTAATAAAACTGTAATATAATTAATTTTATGTGCTCCTTTCAGAAAGCCATATGTAAAAGAAATGGAAGACAGTAAAAAAATGACACTGTTAGCAACGAGTGCATAAATGCTTTGATTTCTTGAACCCACAGAAGTGAGTTCAAGGAATATTACAGCTCAGGATGTACATATCAAGTTCCTGAATCCTGTCATGCTCATCCTTCTGACCCTAGCACCATCCCCATCATCAACCCACCACCAGCTAATCAGGTGCTCAGCCAAATATATGTGGGTTTTGTCACACTTCCTGCCTAGCCCTCATGCCAGAAAGGAGGGCCTGGACTTGCAGCAGGCACATCCTGGGGAAGCAGCAGCCTTAGCAGAGAGACGGTGCACAAAAGCCCGAACTTCTGGCCCTGGGGAACAGGGACCAGTGGGACCAGGGTGGGTAACTAACTGTCCCTATTTACAGCCACAGTTAAGGCTGAGGGAAATGCTAAATTGCTGTGTGTCCTTCCACCCATCCTCCTCCTGCTTTGAGCTGGGACAGCACTCAGTGGGCAGTATGAACTCTCTTCATGCCTGTGTACAAAGCAGTACAGCTTAAATTCAGCAGTGATGTGGAACATTTGGCCCAGTGTGACTTACTGACTGTCCTTGCCTGCAGATATTAATTGCAGGCAGGCAGACACAGCTATGCAGTGCCACCTCTGAGTATTTCTGTGGTGCTAAGGTAAGGAGGACCAGGCATGAGCTCCAGTACTGCTACTTATTGGTTTATTTTAACTTGGCTTTGTTTTGGACCTCTCCAAATAGCTCTGTCCAAGATAATGCCCAAGCATAGTTTTAGTCAAGCCCATGCCAGCTTTGCTTCTCTCTGTATTATACTGTTCCCTAAATGCTATTCCAGCAGACTTTTCATTGTCAAATTCCCCAATATGATTTTATGTCACAGTCCAGGACCTGAAACATGAACCTCACAATCTTGCTGTAAAAACATCACTGGTGGGCTGCAGCCTTGGGCTGCACTTTTTTAGAAACTTTGAGCTGAAAGCTGAATAATGCTGATGTCTGAGGGCAAAGTGTACTACATGAGGCCTGCAGGAAATCTTGAGTCAAGGTGGTATGGATGCAGTGTGCTTGGGAGAAGACTTGTTCCATGCAGTCTAGACTAAAGCCAGGTGGTGCCTGCTAAATGGACACTATTAATCCAGTTAGACCTTTTGCCAGGGTCCAGACTGACAGAAATTGGAAAATATGAGATCTGTTCAAACTTTCAGATGATGCCCTGACTTTCCTTTAGCCTGGGTGCCTTTCAAGCACTCCAAGCTTTTCTTGGAGTTCTGAGTGATGTCACTTCAGGAGCGTTTCACAGAACCTCCAGCTGGGGCAGTGCTGGTGCCTACCATATAGGGTACGGAGGTCGACCAGACCATGCTGGTGAAGCTTCAGAAAAGACAGTCCCTGAACTCCAGGGTTTCACCATTGCCTAATCAGAGAAGAAGGAAGGCTGTACCCTTTACAAAAGGTTGAATGAATCCACAGTGAAGATGTGATGCAAAAATAGGCTCAGTCTGGGAAAAAAATCATATATATGCAGTTAGTTTTTCAGTATAGGAAGAAGTGATGACAGCCTGTTCACTTCCATCCAAATCCCTCTGTCATCTAGTCCTGGGAGAGGACCAGGGTCTCTACATTGGGCATACTATATTTTTAATCCAATTATATTATGGCTCAGTCCCTTTCCTACAGCTCAAGCTAAAGCATTAATACAATTAGACAGCAACTGAGTTTAACAACCATAGCCATAAACTTGATGGTTTGCATAATTTAGTTGGGAGTTTCCTTAGAGATTTGCTGGAAGTATTGAAGTTCACGTTTTGTTTTTGGTTTTTCTTCCAAAGGTAAAAATGAAGACTATTGCAAAGGCTATAAATACAAAGCTAATTTTTCTAGAAAGAAGGGTCTGTCCAATGCATAGTCTTATTTTGCAAATATTGTCATGGACTGCCATTAAGTTCATTGTGGCTTTGCATCTTAGGTAATTTTGCAAGATTGGTCTTAGATCTACAGAAGTGCATATAAACCATTCCCTAAATCTAACGCTACCCATTTTCACATAGTGTTTTTCAATCAAATGTGTCACAATCAAATATGCAGTTTCTATAAACAGATTGAAGATGAATAGAAAAGAAAAAAAAAACCACAAACAAAAAATCCCACAAAAACCCAAACCCAAAACCAAACAAAAAAACAAACAAAAAACCCAAAACTCCCGTAAAAAAAAAAAACAACAAAAAATCCCCCAAAAAACCCCCCCCAAAAAAACCCCACCCCAAACTGTCACACTGTTTGATGGCAGAAGTCAGGGATGTGCTTACAAGGAAGAGTGAGGATGATATGGCTGTTCTGCTGACATTATCACCAGCCAGAGGAACAGCATGACATGGGAGCACTTGTGCAGCTACGCTGCAGGCCCCCACCCAGATCAGATCTATATCTGACCCTGAAAGTACCTCACAATATAGTCCTTGTAATGGGAAAAAAACCCCACCTCACTTACTGACAACTTCCTGGTGTTTGCTGTAGGTGATTTGCTTTTAAATGTCATTATAAATTAACATCCCATTACTATAATATGAAAGTTAACCCAAATTTAATTTTCTTTTTGCTGCTCTGTTAATTTAATGTAATATGTTTAGGACAAGTAAGCATTTAAAAAACATAATTCAATTAAATTGCTACTGTTATGTCCCTGACCAAAGAGCACTGAGTTCCTTAGTATGGAAATTTAGACAAAACACAATGTCTCATTATTATTCTATGATTCTATTAAGGCAATATGCTTTAAAATAAACAGATTCTATTGGATGTGCTAGCAGGATTGTAAAACATATGCATGTTTTGGTCCTGTTCATATAGGCACAATGTTATCATTTTCTTGAATAGTTGAAGTGGTTAATTTTCCTGTATAGATCTTCATTCATGCATGTTTGAAATTGCAATGGGCTATTGGATGTTTCGCAATGAATCCTCTGTACCTTCACTCACCTGAATGCCCCATGGTCAAACTGACAGTTAGAAGACATAAAAACTCCATGGCTGTAATTTTTGACTTTCCATTACAGGCCAACAAAAAAACAAAAAAACAAACAAAAAAAAAAAGATGGTATACTTGAACCATTTCTAATTTTACTTACCTATAGATTCATACCATGTGGTGGGTTATTTGGAGTTTATATCATGAATGGTTATACTTAATGCAAGAAGATTTGTAAAAAAGACATGTACTGAATACAATGCATACTCTATCTCTTCCCAAGTAAAAAAACTTGCAGAAATCCTCTCCCTAGCCCCTCCGAAAGATCTGGGACTCTGTCCAGGTATCTGTCTACTTTTGCTCTGAATTTTCCACCCAGAGCTCGTGAAATATATGTAAAGCTAATTCTGTAGGTCATACTCGTGGCAGAGCTATAACTAGTTACACAGGGCTCCCAAACCAGACCAAGCAGTTAGCTCAAGAGGTAAATGGCAAACCAACAGAACACACAAATGGATGTCAGATTTCTCTGACTTCACCTTTGACTTCCACAGAATAAACACTGGTGAATGAGTTTCAGTTTGGGGCATTGAAAAGGTGGCAAGGCAGAAATAGTCTTGGTTGGCTCTGAGGAGAATGGGGTGCTGTAAAGTAATGCAAAGACATTCACATAGGGCTGGCATATGAGACACAGGGCTATGGCAGACCAGTGCCTGTCTAGGGCATCAGCTGGAAAGAAGGTGAGGTACAGCAACATATTTCAGTCACCGTAGTATGGCTACACTTAAGCAACAACGTGGAACTCTTTAATACTTTCTTACAATGACTTTTAATTAATTTTTCAAGTGTTTTCAAATAACTTCTAGCTGACTAAATAAATAACCTGAAATGCAATATTTAATTAGATTTGTTTTTTTTTTTTAAACAACAGCAGTGTTTTCCAGTGTTGGTTTTTGCAGAGAGTACTGTTTCTTGTCTGGAAGGTCAGCCTAAGCAGAAAGTTCTTAACAAACTTTATGTTGAAAAAGTAGTGGGGTTTTTTTCAGTCTCTGAGACTCTGAAAAGTACAGGATGGAGCTACTGTGGCTTTTCACAGAATTTCAAACTGACTCATTTTTCTCACTGTTTATGTAGATAGGGGGCTGCTAAGAAGTCTTTTCTGGACCTTCCCATCTCAGGTGTCTGGGACACTTTTTACTCCTTCATTTTGAAATTAGAGTGAAAGGATCTTTTCTGCTTTCTTTTCACCATGCCAAAAGCTGTCTTGAATTATTCAGTTTTTGTAAAACTCCTTGAAATGTGTTTATATAAGAACAAACCATAAAAATTGAAGTGAAAGGACCAAATCCTGTGCTGCACTTACTCTCCATTGATGAGGCACTCAGAGAAAGCCTGAAGGGCAACATGTGAATAAGGGCAGAAATGAGATTAAATTATACTCTAGGGGAGTTGAGGCACAATGGCAGGCAATGCAGAATCCTAACATATTCCCCTATGGATCCCATATGTAATGGTAGAAAGACAGCTCATTCAGGACACAAAGACTGAACTTCTTATCCACTTTGCACGGCAAACTCATGAGGTAGCTGACAGTTGTTTCTGTAGCAGCCATACTTAGAAAATTTGTGCAATGTCAGAAAAAACACAGTTGGCCTTCTCTTTATAACTGGTCTCCTGATGGCTAGTGCACTAGTCCTGACCAGTATGCCATGCTTGCTAGGTCATGGCTGGGAAAGACACTGTGTAAGAGAACAGGTCCCCAGCCATAACTGACTGGCCTTAACTCACTGTCCACTCTCACCCCAAGGCCATGGTAGGGGGGTTATAAGGGGATTTTGCTGGGGAAGAGACTGGAACAGAAAATGGTTGTGTGACTTTTCTGCCTTCCTGGTTCACCCCCACCATATCACCACAAAACCTTACCAGCACAGGACTGACCCTTCTCTGGGGCCTCCCTCCTCCTGTGCAGAGCTGCTCTGTGCAGTGATAAGAAGCTTCCCTACTCCTTACTGTCTTATAAACAGAGGATAATGTTTGCCTTTATGAATGTGACACAATGTGTATTTGCAAAGACTGTTCCTTCCTCTGGCCATCGGAGTACAGTGTTTGAGAGAGTATTTATGTTTGGATATGTGAGATCAAAGACTTAGGCAAAAAAAGGCTTCAACAGAAAAATAACAAATAGAAGACACTTGCAAGAGCTGAACACAGTTGAAAGCACAATGAGTATAAGGATAAATACAGGTTCCTGTGCAGCTGTATGCTCGAAGGAAGAGATCAGCCATAGATGCAACAGTCAAGAACAGAGGCAGCATGCTACAAAGTGTGTACAAAATCATGCTTGTCAGGGAGTGCCTGAAGTAGGATGCGAACTGGGTACTGTGAAAATCTATCCATGAATGATCTCAGCCAGCACTCAGAAAAACCAATGAAAGTTCCTTCAGAGGTCTGGAAGGACCTAGAACAAGCCCCAAAGACCAGAAATTACATTTTCCCAACCTGTCAGTGCACACAGTTAGCAGCCGTGTTTTGCCAGTCTGCTGGCCCAGCACATCCTTTCCCCTCTGGTTCCAGGGGACTGTTACTTTTCAACCTGTCTTTGGTTAAGAGGCAAGAAATTTCAAAGGACCACTTCTCTGCAAGACAAAAGAGCACATGGAGTTACTGAGAGATGGTATATTAGTGGGTTTGCAGCTAATATTTGCATGCTGTCTCTTCCCCATGGTAGCTTACTTCTTTCTCAGCAGAGTCTAGTTGCAAAGCTGCAATGCAATGAAATCACCTATGGCAAAAATCCTTCACAAACTCCTACACTGATTACACTCTCCCTCATCTCCCTCTCAATTTAGACTACTGCTTCACTCTTTCTGAAAAAAAAAAAAATCTCCTCACATTTTGCTTCCTGCCAAACCTTCCAATTCATTTGCCCAGAAAACTTCTTTCATTTAGCTCTAAATGAGTATTTTGGATGTACATGCACCGTAAACCTCTTCTCTGAAATCTCTACTGACATACCTGAAAAATTCCAGAGAATAGCATAATTTGGCATTAAATTAGAAAGATATGTAGATAAATGCACCTTCAAGTTCATAAAGAACAGGGATGAGCAATGCTACCAGAACTCATACTGCAAATGGCAGTAACTGTATCTACAGAGCAAGAGAGTGGATATAAAGGAACAAGGCACACAGATATGCTGAAAAGTGATTGCCTAAACTAGAGCAGAGCACAGCAAATTAGGCATCTTGAAGTAAGATACACAGAAAAATGAATATGAGCACAAAACAGAGGAACTGACATTGTGCAGGAATTGTGTATTTTGCCAGTGCAGGATCCCGTGGAGGTCACGTACCTAGGGGTTATATGCTTTACAGGAATCTGTCAGTTTAATGCCTTGATGCTGATGGTTCTTATCTACACACTGCCCAAACGCCTGGTGGTTCTGGTTTGCAGTTCATAAAAGCAGTAATGCTGACAGCAGCATTTTATTAGTGACCCATTGTGTTCCCATTTTCCCACTGAAAAATCCTAAAAATATATTATGTCATTTTTTGAGGGGGAAACTGTAATAGCTCTTCCTTTTTATGTATGCTCACTATCTTTTCTCATTGTTTCTCTCAGGTATCTTCTGTTAAATGAAAAATAACATTATAGAATTGAACAGATATTATTAAATGCTTAAATTAAAAAAATTACAATGATTATACAGTTAAATGTTAGTTAGACAGCATAGAAACACAGAAAAATATGTGAGAGAAGCTTAAATTCTGATGCTTTCAGTGAGTAAGGTGTGTTTACTGCACAGACTAAGAGTCCAGGCTCATGTAGGATGGCTTCCTCATGATTTCATTTGGAACATTAGAGATATGGGATATGTATCTCCACAGTATAGATGGGAAATAACATATTATTTTTCACAACAGTGTTCAAAACTTTTCTTCCAGAAACCTCCAACTTTTTCACTCAGAATAGGACCTGGATCCTATAGGTGTCTATGCAGGTGAGCATGTTGTGTAAGCTCCTGTTGCAGTCAGCTGAAATGTATTTACTACTGTCAGTGGAGCTCATTCAGGTGCCTAAATACAAGGTGTCTAGGCGAGATTCCCTAGTTCCATAAAGAAGCATCTGTGCAGGCTGGCAGAGAGTTACGATAGGACTTAAGGGCAAACCAGAACCCTGCTGCAGCAGCAGTGGGGTGCTCCAGGAATACTCTTTACTATCTGACTCTTGACTATTGTTTCTGACTGCATCTGACTGCAGTTTCAGCAATGCAGTGAAGTCCAGTGACTTCTGGTTTTGGCTTTACTGTGATCTTAATAATTGCACTTTTTAAGATATTGTGCCTTTATTGAGTCACCTGGGCTTGACCCTGATGTGTAGGGTAATTCTGAAGAAGCCGTGCATAACACTTTTAAAGGGTAATGATAGCTTATGACGCACAGTAATGGAAACAAAATCACAATGTTCTTTCAGACTAATGGCTGCTCTAGCACTGTTGGCAGTCCTGCTTCAAGAGGGAGGTCAGACTGGATGGCCGGGCAATCTCTAGACATCTCTTCCAACTGACTTGTCTATGACGCAATGGGCTTGCCTTATTCAGCCCTACACAACAGAATATCTTTATAATCTCTTCATGAGATCTGATCCATTTTTGAGTGGAACCAGAAGCCATTATTTACATTTTTCATGGCTTTTCTTTGTGAGTTGGTTCAACAATTCCCCATATCATGAGCTGTAAATTTACATTTCTAAAGAGTCCAGCACACCCTCTCTGCCATGCAAAAAGAAATGTCTCAAGAGACTGCAACTGTTCTTCAACTGTGTCTAATTATATGGATGTCTTATATCAAGATATATCTCATTGACTTAAGGAAAAGCTAAGTGTGAACTTAAAGCTGATCATATATTTAAGTGGTTTACAGAACACAGGTAATAAAGAAAACAGCAAGTATTGATTTTATCCAGATCAAGACTGTTGTACCACGAGCAGCAAAGCCTTCCTCATTGTGACAATTTGTTGTATTTACATAATCTTATGACAAGTTCGAGGTGTTAGGAAGTGTGAAGATGGGCTGCTACTAATGGAAGGAGGCAAGGCTGAACTGGAGCACAAGGTCTCACCTCACATGTTGCCTTAGCTCCAAATAGCTCTCCCTGAAGCAAACCTAAGAGAGAAGAGCCATAAGCAGGGTAAATGAGAGCTCTGGTGGTTTCTAACCCTCTTTTATTTTGTAGTAGAAACAGCCTAAGAGATCAACACTGGTGAGATAAGCCTAGAGCAGCTTGGGCTAAGAGATTTCACAGAAGCTGTACTCAGAAACTGCAGGCAGCAGTGGAAAGGGAGAAGGGAAGTGTGGATAATACCCATGCTAGAAAGAAAGCACACCAGGGTTGTCCCGCTTTGGGGGGCATTATTGCACAGTGTTATGGTGAATACTTACACAACCAGAACAGCTGCATCAGCAGTAATGAAACAAACAGATCCAGAATAGGATGGTTTTATGTCATTTATCCTTTTCACCTGAGAAATTAATTTCAGAAGAGAATTAAATAACTGGGTGTAATTGAACAGACATCCAGCTTAATACTTGTGTTTGTAATATTTGATAACTATATTTTTTTTGGAGAACATGGTGTTGGGTTCTCAGTTGACTCATTCATTGTGCAAATATCCACTAGATTTCCAACCACTGAGATTTATTTCTTTTCATTAAAAGTCCATATTATTATTTATATGGTCAAGAACATAAGTAATGTTGGAAAAAATAAGCATTAAAGTCTAAGAAAAAGTATTCAAGTCAATAATAACAGAAGAAAAGAAAAATATGCAGTACATATTAAAAATGAAAACAATTGTTATAAATATAATGGCCTTAAATGTTTGCTTTTATGTGACAGATGTTTTTAACAAAATGTCTGTGTTGGCAGTTTGAGCACACTTATGATTTTAATTTGTGTAATATTCCCTTTTAGTATTGATGTCTATTTACAACATCTGTGAAGGGTCTGTAACCTGAATGTGACAGGGAAAAACTAACAGACTGCTATTGGAATCTTTCCACTGGGTCCATGTAACAGGCTATTAACAAAAATCTTAAATAGCTATTCTAATCATCAACAGCAATCTTACACAAATTATATCAGACCCAAAGGACCCGATTAACTTTAAAATGCCTTACAGACCTGAAACATAAATTTTGCTCCTCCTGCCTTCCTCTGTAGAGTCAAGATCAGATCATATCACAGGCACTGTTTTTAGCTAGGCACACACAAAACCAGTATGTAAGGCAGACTGCAGACATGCAGGCGGGGTTCCACTTTCATGACAAGGAAAGCACACTTCTGAGTATTAAAATTAAATGTAATCCTTTTTTTTTTTTTTTGTCCTGTTGCTCTTCAATAAATCTCCAAGTGAAATTCCCATTCTGTAACAACTCTTTCAACCAGATGGAATTTGGACAATATCCTGGCATGGGAAGGCATTTATATGTTGTTGAAGGGATACCACTGATAGAGGTAGATACAGGATTTCTGCTCCAAGAAAGCCAAGTCTTACTGACCGAGATGGTTTCACAGTATAGGAAAGTGTAAATGAGAGAACATTACTTGGGTTTTTTTGTTATTAATTGCTTAGTATTTGCACCAAAATTTGAAATGTTAACTGTTATTGTTATGTCCCAGAGGTTTTTTCCACAAAGTTCTTGCTTGTTCACGCCTTCTAAGTCAGGAGCCAAGATTCCCTCACCTTTTGCCACTTAGGCCCTCTCTTTCCCTCCCCTCCCACACATACCCTTTGTTTGACCCCATCTATACTACAATAACTATTTAATTAACAACAGTTGTTAAATTTGTTTATGGCCTGACCTTGTAACACAGTTTGGCTGGCCAGTTAAGATGGAGCCAAACTGCTCTATATCTAGGTTGCAAAAAAAGCCACAACAATGTAGGTAGAGACCTAAGCTAAAAAACTTTTTTTTTTAATAAAAGCTGAAAACCAAAATGAAAAAAAAAATTCTATTCCCCCTTTGGCTGTCTGAGAAGCGTTATAACCAAGGCCTTGACAACTAAGCCCAATAACCAACTACTAAAGTTTTCTATTTTTCATGCAGTAGAGGAGAAGGGGGACAGTCCTTTGAAAGTTTTTAGGGCAACACTTTTCATTTAAGGTAAAAAGCCTTCTTCATCTCTACCCCTGTTTTGCTTGGCATTTGAAAGTTGGGTCTGGTTTCTGGCAAGACAGTGCCAGGGTCTCTGACAAACCTGGGTCTCTGCTGGTACAGCTGCTTCCTTCTGAGCCACTGATAGAGTCCCATGGGTAGGAAATCCTTGGTGTTCCCTGCAATTACTCTTTCTTTCTCTCTCACTAGACATATTTCACTTCTCTATTTATTTCTGTATCTTTTTATCCTCCTTTGCCAAAATGCTCCTTATTTCTTGTGGTTTTATTTCCAGTTGCTTTTTCCTTTTCTGCTTTCTGTCTCTCAGAATTTCCACATTAAAACACTCATGAGTAGAGTATAGAAGGCTTAGTTTTTGTTGTTTTTTTTTTTTTTAAATAAGAATGTGTTATCTTTTGTTTAATGCTCTAAGTGCATTGAATGTGGAAATCCTGAGAGGCAGAACTAAGATATCATCCCTAAGGATACTACCCTATTTGTGTTCTATATAATTCACAAATTATATATTGCACTAATAAAATTAAGGGGTTTTCCATATTATTTAGGTTTTCTTTTTTTTCAGAAACACTCAGATAATAGCTTTACCACTTTAGTATTTTTAGTACCTTGGTGGAAATAGCTCTCCCTGAGTCTAGGATGGTTCCCCAAGCATTCTGCTGCTCAAGCAAAACTGACTTGTAAAATTTTATTTCGCCTCTGTGAAGTAAAAATGTGACTGCAGATGGGTCCAGAGCCAGACCATAGAAGACTCTGAGTGCATTTGCACATTAAAGAAAGACCTCACTGCATGTGAATGGAAGAGGACAAAGGAACTCACTCGCCTTCTGAAGGCAGGTTGGTTGTTGGCAGCAAGGACTGCTTTTCCTTTTGCCAGTGTCACTGCTGACAGAAGATAGAGCATTCCTGTGGGTGCTGTCTCTGAGACAAAGCTGGCCCAGGTGATTAGAGATTCATTAGCACTTTTCATGAATGCATATCCTGGTCAAACTGGCACTTAATTAAAAAAAAAAAAAAAAAGTGAGCATGAGTGGACAAACAGATATTCCACACTGTGAATCTCAGGGTCTTATAGTAAAGTCTTCAGATATTCACTGAATAAAACTAGATATTCTTACTCCCAAGCAGCTCGCTTCCTCTGTTGTGTAACTGTGCTCGAAAGAGCCTTCCTGTGGGACTTCATCCTCTTCCCAGTCACATTTGTGGTTAAGCGACCACAGCAGAAGGGCTATCAGAGTGCCTCCTCACTCCAGCTTCACCCCAAGAGGGCAAGAAGGCACAAAACTCAATTTCATAGTGTGTTCTCTGTTAACTGAATGTGAAAAAGATCTCAGGTTGAAATCAGACAGATTTTTCAATACAGGCTCAGCTGGTTTCTTTTGTTCAAACTGACTTATTTCAAATTCTATTACTATATTTTTGAACTAACACTTGCTGTCTTGGTGTAATGAGCTGTACATGTTCCAAAACTATTGAAGGGGATTAAATCATAAAAGAGTGGATGTCTGCTCAACCTGAGTGCTAAGGAAGAATTAAAAACATATTTTGGAGAAGGTTAGAGAATCACATCAGCCACCAGTCTGGGTACTTTCAGAAGATACATGTATATTAGTAAATGTGAGTTCAACTGGTAATGCATGCCTTTTCTACAAAAGTTTGTGTTCTAAAGGTTTTAGCCTTCTGTTAAACTGACTATGTACATAGTGGAACCAACTCCTTTACCTGAAATGAAATCTTGGACTGAACTCTTCTGTGTATCTTGAATTAAATTGTTCCACGTAGACACAAGATTTGGACTGGTATTCAACTATTCAAAGAAAAAGTTTTAATGAAACTAAATGAAAATGTCTTGTATTCTTTGCAGTATTTTTCTAGATTATCTAGAGCAATATTAAAGCAGGTAAATTACTATATTAAATACACATTTCCTAACTGCTATTACTTTTAGCATAATTTCCCATAATTCCCACAATGGGGCAATCTGTCTATCCTTCTCTCCTGACCTCCATGGCCTGTCTCAATCAAATTAGAAATAATAAGGCTCAAACTGGAATCCTGTCTTAGGTTCTTAATTTGACCAAGCATTTCAGGAAACTGGGGAATAAACCTTCCTAGAGCAAAGTTTCCCTCTACAGTCAGTGGAGACAGGTGAATAACTTTGGATCTCTCTGAAGGCAGACCTTGTCTGCAAAAATTGGATGTCTAATCTCAGAAAGGCAGTGATGATCTATTGTTGCTTCTGGTAGGGCACCTGGCTTTCTTGAATTTAAACTCAAGTTATGTCCCTCAGTTAGGCAGGCTTGATTCCATCTTAGGCATCTATAAAACAATGAAGGTCTTCTGAAGAACAGAAGTTCCCAGGTAACTTGCCCTGTCTGAGACAGACCCAGTGAGCTCAGGTACTGCAGGGCCTGGCTGGGGGACCTGCAGCTAGGGGACCAACAGCATGCCTCAGCTCTGTGTAAGCTGTGCATACAATGAGTCTCAGCTGGTTCAAGTGGTGCAGGGGACCTGGGCAGGGGAGCTGGGGCTATGATGAGGGAGACTGAAGAGCAAAAATAGAAATTTATAAGGAACAATTTGTTCCTTTTAGAATTTGTTTGCATTCATTAGTTCTGCTGCTCACAAAACAACTTATTCAAGTATGTCAATTGCTTTTGTTTACTCTTGTAAATGCCAAATGCATTCCAAATTCAACTGCTGGAGTAATGGGTAAGCCTGTCCTTACCGCACCAACTGCTTTCCCAGAACATCAAATGCAAATCCCGTGTTGTAGGAATATATCTTTTGTGGGTGGATTTGCTGGTATTGCAGTCCAAATGCCTAACTCTTACAGGAACAACCATTGCACTGACTCTTGCTTACATTTTTAATCTTTCTTTGGCCCTTGGCCATATTCTAAATAAATGAAACATGCCTGTATTGTTCCATCCAGCAGACAGATGATAAAAAGTCTGTTTCAGACTATGGGCAAGTCAGTCTTCAGCCAGTCACTTCTAAAGATATGGAATAAGTACAGCAGTCTTTAAGTTTAATACAACCCTTTCACATTTTAAATCAATTTACAATCTTTCTTTGTAATCAGTTTGGTTACTTCCCAAATCCAGTACAGGGATGTTTTATTGCCAATTCTTCATTTCTGGTATGATGTTCTTGATAAGGCTTATGTCAAAGATAACAATTCTTGATCTGTACAGAATCTTTGAAACAGCATCTCACACAGGACCTTTGTTTCAATAAAGCTATGGATGGTACATAAACCTTAACAAGCTATTTTTCTAATTATCTGCTTATAAGGTCACAAAATACTGTTAATGATGTTCCAAGTAACAAGGACCCTTTGCCTTCTAGAATTCCCCTTGAGAACATAGTTGGCTGAAATAAAATTTTATGTATATTAACAATATAATCTTTTTGCAGTGCTCACAAAATAAGACTTGCATTAGTGAAGACACAAAACTTCATAGGCCAATACATAATTCAGCTGAGAATACTGATTTTCAGTCTGAATTAAAAGCAACCTTAGAGTATAGGTAGTTTCATGACTAATACGTGCAGCAAGCTAAGAATTCACCAAATACCTAATTACCAGTAAGATCCATTTTTGCACATGAATTCAGAAGACCTTTAAAAGGTAAAGGAAAAACTGTTGTGGAATGAAAACTTTTATATAGTATAGGAGATGAAACCATTAACTCAGAAGCAATTGAAAATCTTGAATTATTCAGTATAAAAAACATTTTAGGCATATCTTCATATTTCCACAGAAAAGACCCATTTTTCCACCTCAAAATTTCTACTGTCAGCAAAAGAAAAACATGATCAAGGATTCATGCATGCCTGGCTGTCCATTTGGAGCCATGGCAATTGCTTTGTCCAGGCTGTCAGTTCTGGACACGTGGACACCATAGACACACAAGTGCCTGCACTCTTCTGCAGTTGTTGCACAGTCTATTTGCACACATTACAGATGCAGATCTACAGTAAGTCTTATACATTCAGAAATGTCAAGATCACAGTGCGTGAACTGGCCATCTCTATGCAGTCTTCAGCCACAACTCCTAGAAATAGATGAGCCTTGTAACATTTACTTGAATATTGACCTGTTGTGCCTGCTTGCAGTAGCCCTGTTTGGCAAAAATTCTCCCTGGGCACATTGTGAGCCATATTGAGGTATGGCTGTGTCTATACTCATAAATAAATCAAGCCAGGGTACTTTCCGTGGACCCAAGGGAAGAAGCATGATGCTAGCGCTATACTCTTTCCCCAAAACAGGCTGGTCCTGTGTGATGGGTTGAACCTGGCTGGGTGCCAGGTGCCCACCAATGCCACTTTGTCACTCTCCTCCTCAGCTGGGCAGGGAAGAGAAAATATAAGGAAAGGTTTACGGGTTGAGATAAAGATGGGGAGAGATCATTCAGCAGCTACCATCATGGGCAAAACAGACTCAACTTGGGGAAATTCATTTACTGCCAAACAAATCAGAGCAGGGTAATGAGAAATAAACTCAAAACTTAAATCGCCTTCCCCTCACCCCTCTGTTCTTCCAGGGCTCAACTTCACTCCCAATTTCTCTACCTCTTTCCTGCCAGTGGCACAGGAGGATGATGAATGGGGACTGTGGTCAGTTCATCACATGTTGTCATCACACATCTTCAGAAGGATTGCTAACAATTCCCCTGTTCAAGCATGATGTCCTTCCCACAGGAGACAGTCCTCCACAAAATTCTATAACATGAGTCCCTTCCCCAGGCTACAGTTCTTC
Organism: Sclerurus mexicanus; assembly: GCA_013396755.1. Taxonomy (NCBI): domain Eukaryota; kingdom Metazoa; phylum Chordata; class Aves; order Passeriformes; family Furnariidae; genus Sclerurus; species Sclerurus mexicanus. The sequence continues at coordinate 78,968 of VWZF01000302.1, read as the reverse complement.
ATAAACTGCTCCTATATGGGTCCCTTCCATGGGATACAGTCCTTCAGGAAGAGATTATTCCTCTGTGGGTTCCCATGGGGCCACAAGTCCTGCCAAGAGCCTGCTCCAGAGTGGACTTCCCTACAGGGTCACATCCTCCTTTGGCTATATCTACCTGCTCTGGGTCCTCTTCTTTAATCTCTTATCTCAGAGGCACTACCACTGTCACTGCTGGGCTTGGCCTTGGCCAGCAGCTGCCCATCTTGGAGCCAGCTGGCACTGGCTCTGTTGAACATGGTGGAAGTTTCTGGCAGCCTCTCACAGAAGCCACCCCTGCAGCACCCTGCTACCAAAAGCTTGCCACGCAAACCTAATACACACTGTTCATACTACTTATTTGGCACAGTCTTGTCCCTGACATTGTGCTGGGGCAGTGTCTGGGAGTTTATTAGTTGGCATAGGACTATAGTTGCTACCAGTTAGACAATATAAATGGTTTCCGGACAGTATTTGAGGCCATGCTCTAACCCCACTTATTTTACTTCTCCTGATGTCACTCACAGTTACAAGAAGTCACAACCAGGGATTATGGAAGAGGCAGGTCAAGCCATCTGTGTCCTGGGAAACTTGGCCACTCTAACAGCAGAAATACTGAATACTGGCCTCAGAATTGCATGGAAGTAAATGAAGAACCAATAACTTGTTTTAAATATACTTCTTCATTTATGTGTGCGGTGTTTGTATTCTGCTTTAAATGAAGCTCCTTGCATATAAAACTCAGGTGTCTCAAACTGCTGTAGACCTGCTTGTTCTTCCTAAGCCCCCACATGCTTGTGTCTTCTGCTTACAGTTCACCCTGCTTCCACTTGTAAGTGATGTTTGATTCTCACACAACCATTACACAGCCCACATTTCTGGCCCTGTGGAGGTATTTCTATGCATAACCACAGATGGGCGTAGGCAGATAGCCGCTTCTAATATATTTGGTTTTCAAAATAACAACAACAAAACAATAGTTCCAAATTCACTAGTGAAGCTCAGTTTATAATGATTTTGAGTTTTGTAGGTAAATGAACTTTCCTTTGAACTGTGGCATAAGCTCAGGTTCTTGTTAGATATCAGATAACCCACGCAGGTGGTAGCCATTTTACAAGTGCTATCACTGAAAGCTGGGAAGCCTTCAGGAATATTCATATGTACATGTATTGCAGTTTAACTCCAGCCGGCAACTAAACACCGTGCAGCCACCCACTCACTCCCACCCGCTTTGGTGGGGAGGAGAAATGGAAAAATTTCAACCTCATGCGCTGAGGTAAGAACAGTCTAACCGTTGAAACAAAATAAAATATATCAATGATAACAATAACAATATTTGTAATTAAAAAGGAGAGAGAGAAATGAATCCCAAGACAAAACAAGCAATGCTCACTACAACTGCTCACCATGCACTGATTGATGTCCAGATGGTCCCCAAGCAGTGATTGGCCCCTCCGGGCCAACTCCCCATAGTTTATACACTGAGCATGATGTTCTATGGTATGGAATATAATTTTTGGTCAGTTTGGGTCAGCTGTCCTAACCATGTTTCCTCCTGGCTTCTTGTGCACCTGCTGTCTGGCAAAGCATGGAAAACTACAAAGTCCTTGATTCAGAGTAAGCACTACTTAGCAATAACTAGAATATCAGTGTGTCATCAATATTATTCTCATACAACTTCAGAACACAGTACTGTACCAGATACAAAGAAGAAAATTAACTCTACCCCAGCTGAAAGCAGGACAACATGAACGATTAATTAAAAGAGAGAAAACTTGGCTATGATATTGAGACACCACAGGCAATGTGGTGCCTGAACATTTAGAATTTTTGTTTCTATATCTCACAATCCTCTTCTCCCCTAAAAAGGTCACTAATGACATCTAAGATACCTTAAGGTATCTGATAGATGCATATGCAGTTAGAAGACATGACAAAAGACCTATGGGAGACCACTGCCTCAATGGACCAGAAGTGGGCAGCCAGGTGTTCCCACTCTGTAACCAAATTGAGCCTGCAGTCAATAAATGCCATGGATTTTAGAGAGCTAATGGGCTATCCAGAGAGGGGAGAGCTGAATGTCACCTGTAGCGTGTTTCTTTCCTCATCCTAGGTGTGCGTTCTCATAAAATATGAACCTGCATCAAATATGTCTGAAGTTAGTGGCCACTTAATAAAATATGAATCTGCATCAAAGGTGTCGGTGATTGCTTAGTGAGGGAGGACTCAGACGTGCATTCATATGCACAACACGCTCCCCTAAGCCTTACTTCCTTGGGAGACTGGGCTATAAACACCACTCAGAGTTTCCATAATTATTTTTCTGTTGCTGTTAGTTGCCTACCCCATTCTATCAATGGTAGAGGACGGAGACCTTCTTCCTAATCTAGAGGACTGTTATGCCAACCCCAGTGACAGAAATTCAGTGGTTTTGCTGGAAGATCAAGTCTGGGTTTGAAGCACATAAATAACCATCCTTGGTGACAACTGCAATCAGCAGATTGGCACACACTATTTTCTAGAAAAGAAACGGAGTCTGCATGGAATCATCTCTCCAAAGACAGCACTAAACAGTTCTTTTCTTTGAGATCCCACCTGGAGGATTTTTTGCAAGAGAGTAAGTCTGTTGGTTTAGACTCGTATGTCTGAAACCAGAAGTTAACTATTTAAGTTTTTTAATTAGCCATAAGGGACCTCTGTGATGCTTTCTGATCATGGAATGCTGTCTTGGTTATTGCTGGATAATAGAATTATGAATGTGTTGTGTTAGTAACAGAAATGCTGATAGTAAAAAGCAGGGAGAAAAAAAATGGCAGAAATAAAAAAAAATAAACACACAGTGGTTGTTCAGAGAGAATTCCTCAAAGAGGAGAAATCAGAATACAGGAGATTAAAGGTGTTTGGGGAGAAGAATAAGTGGCATTTTCTGAACTATATGGATAGTATTCTAGGATAAATAGTACTTGAAGATATTCTAGGACACTCTAGGATAAATAGTACTCTCATAAATGCCTGAGAAATTTAGACTTCTATTCCTCAATATTGAAGGAATAAAGCTGCAATAGAACAACACACAGATAGACATATGTATATACATATTTTATATGGAAGATATATATATATTAAATGATTGTGTCAGTATACATAGATATATGTATGGCATAGGTATACATGCATATAAACTATGGTAGAAAGGTATTGTTTATATTTTTTTACCTTTCAGATATTACATTTCTAACCATTGACACTCTGATGGAAAAGTGCAGCATCAAGACTGTCAAAGTTCTTTTGGTTAATGATAGTAATAATAACAACAACAGTAATAATACAAAATGATAGTAATAATAACAACAACAGTAATAATACAAGCAAAACTATCAATAATAATAGCATCACTTGGTACTTACAAGGGTCACTATAACATGCAATCTCAAGTGTTGCCTTTTTTCTCACCAACCAGGACAGTTTGTTTGATAGCTTTTTTGCATGTTCTGCTTTTCAAGTGAACATTTGTTTTCTGAGTGTCCTGATGGGCCTGAGAAATTTGCTGAAATACACAGTAAAGGAAGGCGGGGTTAATATGGTTACCAGAACACTTTTGATGCAGCAATTTTTAATTTGAAAATGTCAGGAAAGTCTCCAAATGTTTAGTGTTTTTTAAAAAAATATACCTATGGGGGAGATTTTGTTGCTTTTCTTTTTGTTGTTTTAGTTTCTTTGTATTTGGGGGTGTTTTTTTTGTTCTGTTTTGGTTTTTTGCGTTTTTTGTGGTTTTTTTGTTTGGGTGGTTCTTTTGCCAGTAGCTGAGTCATAATCTGGAGGATATTTTGCAGTAACTTTCTGCTGTGGATGAATGTATCACGCACATTAAAAAAGTGTTGCTACTGTTCATTTCAAGCCAGCTCACAATCTGCATACTCATTCAACTTTTTTCTTCAAACAGCATACATCGTTCTGAGCAGCTTATATAAACAGACCAAGGTCTGCTTGCTATAGCAACACACCTCCAATAAGTGAGTTTTCTGCTTGATTGAACAGGAAAAATAACATTCCTTAGGTCCAGCATACTTGGGTCGATAAATATCTACTTGTGCTAACCCCACAATAAGGTCCTCATCCATTCTTAGGACATGATGGATGCACAAAAAACAGGGGAAAAGAAGATAATGATAACAACTATATGTAAACTGGGGCCTCTTCCAGTACAGAAGAAAAAAAGAAAAAGGTAATGGAGAAAGGTTCTTACCTTTCATCTGTGATATCTGTGATTTGGATCTTTAGATAGATGGGCTAATTCTGAGATAACTTACAGAGTAGGCCAAACGATTGCTATTCTGTTTCTCTCCATTAACTATAAAAAGATACTACATAATCAGATTTAAACTAGACTTTTACAGTATAAAATTAGGCAATATGAATCCTGTGGTTTCTAGAGGGTGTGCCTATATTTCCCAAACTAATTCTGCTTTCTTTGCTTTTCTCTCTCTTACTGCTATTGGACCTGACATACTGGCAAATTTTGGAACTCAGTAGGTTATTTCTATTAAGGCAAAAAATTATAATTGCAACCTATAGGTGTACAAAGTGACATAAACTTGTTTAGTGTAAAGGAGAAAGTGATTTCTGCTCAGAGCTGGTTAGAATCTTTTCCACCGTTACCTGAGTGCTTTTAAATGAATATGATTATTTTCCTTAAAATGGACTATTTTCAATAAGAGAAATACTTGCTTAGATGAATACTTTAATGAAGAACTATTTAAAATAATTATTTTTCACCTTGACAGATTGACTTGAAATTTCAGTTAGAAATTCAGATGTTGTTTTATAGGTTTGTAATGCCAGTACGTGTATTTTTCAGGTCAATGCCATCTCTGTGTTAGGCCTTCATATGGTCTTGTGAGTCACAACAGTACCTTCTAAGGTCACTAGAATTAAAATACAGTGGTTAACCAGAGAGAGATTGGGAAAGTGTCTTGTGAGCAAGCAAATCTATTCTGGAGGACAAGACACTCCCTGGACATATTCCCTCCTTACGCATCAGCACAAGCGTGTTTCATGTGACCAAAATGGAAACTTTTCCTGTCACAGAATGAGACTGTGCCAAGGCATGTGTGATGAGATGATCCCATTATTTGAACTGGGGGAAGATGGATTTCACATTTCAGTCAAATCAGGGAGTATTTTTGGTCACACAATGAGAAAGCACTGTTATTTGCTTTGGTAGATCAGAAGACAGAAACTTCATGACTGGTTTATGTGCTGTTAAAGTGCTAAAGGTAATTTGTCATTTAAATGAGCTTATTTTAATGTATAATAAAGCATGATTCATCTTTCCATATATAGTTTTATTAGGCTTTTCAGTTTTCATATTTATCTGTTGTTCTACTTTTTGATGTGTATCCACTGTTATTCTTCAGGATAAAGAGGTGTGTTTCTAGTCTAATAGGAAGAAAAATAAGGGAAAAAAAAAGACTGAATAAAATATTTTCAATTTGTTTCAATGCCATATATACTTTGTTTTTACTAAAACCAAACAAAACAATAATTTGACCTGTGATGAACTGAGAACAGTGTTTCAAACTAGATAATTTAAAATTAATCATAATTATCCTGGTACATCAGCTAAAATTACATGTATCAATAGGCCTTTTACTGTGATGAAATGTTACCCTTGCACACATACAGCTGACCCTTAAATGTACAGATCAATGTATTTAAAGTTATGCATGTAAATGCTTGAACCACTGAAGAATAAAATAGATAAACTTGGCCCATATTTGTTGAAACAGTGTAAAATGAAACATAATCATGTGGATACATTTTTGTCTTTTAAATGACAACCTTGACTTAACAATGTCACACTTCTTTCCAAACTTTGTTTTGTTTCTTGCTCTGAGCAAAATTTAAAAGTTGCTTCACTTAAGATTAGTGTAGGGGAGGAGGAAGGAGTAAATTCTGTAGCTGAAGATGGACAAAGGTAGCATTTCTTTGGCAGCAAAAGTAAGTCATTTATTTTTTGGCAAAAAGGGATGTTTGCATTTGCACAGACATTTGGATTATAAGAAGCAGTCCTAGCAGAAATGAATGAGCAGACAGCATGCAGGTAAAGTCTGAATGCACATCAAATGGCTCAGAAATGTGGAAAACGATTGTCCTTAGATTGGATGCAGTCCCATATTGGATGCATTTAGCTTCCTGGACTTAATGAGTCATATGGACCCAAATGAGAATACCCATGTGCATAAAATTAAGATTTGAGTATTTAAAATTATATCACCACAGCAGTTCAGATCAGTCTAGTGCTTTAAACTTCATCATTTTCTTTCTGGGAGACACCACTGAGGTTTAAAAGTGTTGGCAAGCCTAAAGTATTTAATTCTTAAGCAAATAAGATTTTAATATCATCAGCTCCTGACAGAAATCGTTAATTAGTTTATCTTTTGCTTATAATGATATAGTATATTCTCTGTTTATAAAGGTGATTAGTATATCTCAAGTGTGCAAGTATAACAACAGAAAGTTTTAAATACGTATAAATTACTGCATTATTTTTATTCCAAAACTGATGTCATTCTAGAGCCTTATCCAGGCCTGTTTGAGAATTTCCATTTGGGGCATTTCAAAGTATCTAAGAAAAACATTTCTATCTGAAAGTTCCTGGAAAAGGACAATATAGATCCCAGGGCCAATATACATCTAGAGATTGTGGAAGATGATCATAAATCAAAACAAATGAACAACTGGAATGTCCATTCAGCTCAACTGATGTTAGGAGTACTCAGCACCTCTGAAAATTAGTTTGCTTACTGGGTGCCTAAATAAGGATGGATTGGTGCTTTGAAAAATGTGAATTTAATAAGTCAGTTTTGTAAATGTACAGCAAATGTTTGCTATAATATTTCCATCACACACTACAGTAAGGGAGGAAGTAGGATGTCTGGAGCAACTGCAGCTTATGCCTCTAGACTCGACCCTGACACACACTACATCTGAAGGCTTGCAAGGTTGTATTCCTGGCTTTTCCAGAGCTTGGTCAAGCTCTGCAGTGTGCAGCAGCCTTGTTGACTTGTTGTCATTTTCAGGACTAGAAGCCAAATTAGGGAGACCCCTTCTTCCATATGGAAGGTTTTCCTTCCAGGAAGGTTTGAAACACAGCAACCAGCTCTGTTCTGCTCTTTCAGTGGTCTTGTACAGATCACAGTGGAACACTCATGAGCTTCTAACTCTCTTTGCTAACACAGGTACTGAGGAGAGTTTTACAAGACCCCTCAGTGAATGTTACAATCCAGGCATATGCCACAGCAAATTGCAATGACTCTGAGAAAAAGTGATTTCACAGGGAACTTCTTCAAAAAACTTGGTGCAGTGTGGTCTTTGGCACTTAAATCTTGCCTTACTTCAAGGAGGGGGGAAAAAAGTCAGAAAAATTAAAACAAAACAAATTCAGATTAATGTAATCTCAGTTATGAAGGTATATGCTCAAACTTCAGGAAATTATTTTTTTCACTCTTACATCAACTCAGCTGTTTTGCATATGCTGGCCTTGGTTAGTTCTGCTCAGTTTTGGAGCATAGATGTTAGTATGTTTTTAATATTTGTTTCATATCTCTGAGATTTACAATTGATATGCATACTTTAATACTTTTGATAACATAATATTTGCCTCCTAAATCTCTGGGAAGGTGGCCATCAACTCAGTCTTGTCTTGGTAAAGCCAAGTTTATATACATATATGTGCATGTGTATGAAAATGTGTTTTATGTTGTGACTATGGCTTGCTCCTCAGTAAGATCTGGAGGTATAGAACCTATTTAACAGGATCATATTATACACTGGGTAGGATGACTGTTATGAGAGGACTCTCCTCTGTTCATGTCCAGCCCTGTAGAACTGAAGTTCCACAGAATGGTGCAGGCTGGCAGGCCACCTCTGGAGTGGGTCTAGTCCAGCCTGCTGCTCAGGGCTGGGCCAGCTACAGCAGCTGCTCAGATCTGGTTTTTAATACCCCCACTGATGAAGATGCCATGGTTGTTCGGGGCAACCTGCTCCAGTGTTCCAACACTTGCACACTAAAGACATTTTATTATATTTAAATGGCATTCCCTGCATTTCAGTTTGTGCCCTCTGTGTCAGGCCCTGTCAGCTGGCACTGCTGAGAAGAGCCTGGCTCCATCCTTTTCACCCTGCCCATGAGGTATGTAGGTACAGGGATTAGGACCCTCCGCCCCCTCTGAAGCTTTCTCTTCTCCAGGCTGAACAGCACCAGCTTTCGGCCCTTCCTCACATCAGGTGTTCAAATCTGTTCATCACTCCTGTGCCTCCGCATTTCAGAATCACAGACTCACAGGATGGGTCAGGTTGGAAGGGACCACAGTGGGTCACCTGGTCCAACCTCCCTGCTCAGGATGGGTCATCCCGGAGCACACGGCACAGGAGCGCGTCCAGACGGCTCTTGTATAACCTCAGTGAAGGAGACTTCACAACCTCTCGGGAAATCTGCTCCAGCGCGTGGTCACACGCACACTAAAGCTCTTCCTCATGTTCTGGTGGAACTTTGTGCGTGAGTTTCTGCCTGTTGCCTGTGTCCCAGTGGCTGGCACCACCGAGCAGAGCCTGTTTCCATCCTCTGGACACCCTCCCTTCCTTGTACGCTCTGGGGAGGTCCCCTCTCAGTCATCTCTTCTCGAGGCTCAACAGGCCCAGCTCCCTCAGCCTTCTCTCGTAAGGGAGATGCTCCAGTCCCTTCATCACCTTTGTTGCCCTTCGCTGGACCTGCTCCAGGAAATCCACATCTCTGCTGTACTGAGAGGAATTTCTGCCTTTAGGTCCAGACTTACTGCACTTCATAAAAGCTGAGCCCCCATCACGACAAAGCNCCTACGAATGCCCCGCCGCAGCCTCCGGGGCGGGCCGTCCCCGTCACCCCCGCCCATCAGGACAGCCCTTGCCTCCCGCGGTCCCGCCCTCGCTGCCTCCCANTTTCAGCAGAGGGGTTGGATAACGTGTATGTCTCAAACACCAAGAGCCAGCCAGCCATGGAGACAGCGAGGGGGATGTTGGTGTAACACGCTGTGAGAAAGAACCAAGGTGTGGCTGGAGAAAGGGGCCACACGGAGCTGGGGCAGCACTTTTCTGTGACAAACACCCCTATTCTAATTCCTGGAGATAAACACAACACAGTACTGTGCAAGTGCAGGAATGAAGCCAAGAAGTATGGGGGGAGATCAAGACCACCCAAAACCCCCAAAGCCCTCCAACCCACTTCCAGAAAGGTCTGAAAGAACAGACTGCACAACATAACTAATTTATGTGGAAAGCAATGAATGTATCTTCAGGGTGGGGAAACTCGTCCACAAAAGGATACCCCCGCCCAAGCCCAGGCGGAATCTCCCGCAACCCTGGACACCCCATCAGCTGGATGAGTGCTGGAATCAAGGCTGACATCCCATCCAAGTGGATGGACACTGGGAAAAGCACTGGTGACCTTCCTTCCCTCCCTCCCTTCCTCTCCCTCTCCTCTTTCCTTTTCCTTGCCTTTCCCTTATCCTTTCCCCCTTTATCCCACTGCCCTGCGCTTACATACCCGCTCAGCCACTAACACACCACCTTCCATGCCAAGCCTGTAATTTACTGATACCCCCCCTCCCCGACTGCCTGCGGACCCTNTGCTGCTGCGGGCGGCCCCGGGCCGGGTGCGGCCTCGCACGGCTCTCACACGAGGCCCCGCAGAGCTCCCGCCCCCGCCTCCCCAGCACCCCTGTTTGCCTCGCCGCGTCCGTGCGCTTGGTTTGTGTGTCGCTCCTGGGTTGCAGGCGGCGTTGTGAGCGCCGGGAACACGCGCTTTGGGAGAGAGAGCTCTTGTCACCCGGGTCCCTGATGGGCCCTCGCTGCCCCCCCTCCCTGCGGCTGGCACCCCACCTTGCCTCCTTCCCCGTAGTCCATTCCTGCGTCCTGGAAGTGCAGTTCATTAGTTCAGTGCTCTAAGCCACAGCTGCAAAATCAACTTAAGTCCCAAGCCAGAGCGAGATCTCAGCTCTTCCTCTCTAGGCTGAGGAAGCTAGAGCTCCACGTGGCATCTCTGCAGGTGCAGTACACACAAGGCCTTAAACATTCTAGCCTCTCCCACAAAGCGCTGAATAAATTGGGAGGATGCTTTTCATTTATTTCTGCCTGGTACGAGGTTTTAAACTCACAGATCACAAGATGTTTTGCTGGAAAAGAAGATTAGTGAAACAGGGTGTGCTCAAACTCCAAGACACTAGGAGGAGGGAGGTAATAACTGCCTTTCTTAGTTTGGTTTTCTAAGGAAATGCAACTTCCACAATTACCTGTGGCTATTTCTTAGGCCACCCAAAACTTACGAGTGTTAATAACCAGACATGATAAAAAGGAGGAGCTCTTTGGCATAGTTTCATGAGCTTTGCCTGTGGTGGTGTGAGAAGTGGCATCACTGAAGGAAAGGAATGGCAAAGGATTAGTTCAGCTAAGGCTGAAAATAAGGCAGGAGCTCAGTCTTGAGACATACATCCATAAGAAACCAGGCCTCTCTAGTTACATGAGAAACAGAACCAATTGTTATGATTTCACTGATTCTTCCTTTGGTTTTAACTATTCAGTTCCACCCTTTGGTATCTGACATGCTTGATGCCTAAGAAAGGAATTTATAAAGTGAGGAATTCCTTTTTTTAATACTGACTTTATGCAGACTAGGATTTAAGGCTGAATCCTGTATCACATGACTGGCTATGCCAACAGATGTCCATACTGTGCAAATATTTACAAATATGCTTAGCTTATGCATGAGTAGTCAGTTCTGTGCAGTAAGTTAAGTGTTTGCAGGATTGGAGCCAGAGCTTGTAACTTTCATGAAACCAGACAGTTCGTATTACCAATTATGCCAGCACAGCTCTGACAAAATTTATACAGTACTCCAGACCTGTAAGAAAGTTTATTAAGCCTTAGTCGAACCTCAAAGCACATAGTGATTTTTAAAAAAAGTCTGTAGCTGATAAATTCAGAACTCCACAGTTGATGAGACTTGCCAGTCATATCAGTAGGTCTGCTGAAATGAAATATTTATTGATTTTAGTTTGGTTTTAACCTTATTTTCAGAAAAGAGGTTTTTAAAGTTAATGTGTATCACTTTTCAAAGTTTTACATTTCTTAACTGCTTTTTTGAATTGATCTCAGAAATTTTTCATTGGCCATTTATCAGAATGTGTAGAAGGAAGGCCTGATTACTATTAGGAATTAAGATGGATGCAGTGGATTTATAACAAAAATGTCTTTTACTGTAAAATTAGTTCATATGATAATCCATATCTTCATAATACCCACATGGTGTTATGCTACATAACATATATAAAAACAACTGGTGTAAATAAGTACAGGATCTGTTTCTGGATGTGAGTTTAATGCCCTTTGTTACTAAGTTTACCAGCATCTTCTGGTTGTAAATAGCCTGTGTATGTTCTTGTATCTGCAGCCATTATCCTATCCATAGTGGGAGAAAGGAGAAAAGTGTGATTTCATTCTGTGCAAGAAGCTCCAAAACTTTTCTTGAAATAAAGGTGCTTTCTAATATCTGAGTTTCAAGTGCTTAACTTAGTTTGAACTAGTCACCTGGGTAGTCTGTCTCCTAGAACAGCTTGTAAGGTTGATAATACATACCATCCTACACAACCTAATAGCATCTATACTTGGTTATATGCCATTCATCTTGCTTTGATTGTGACATCTTAAAAGTTCCTGTATGGATGGAGGTGGTGACTAGTTCTACAAACAGACTAGATGCCATAGTCTAAAAAAGAGTGAAGTTTGGAACAAGTGTGGAAGTAAAACAACTGGAACTGAAACTTGCTTTTTTTAAGTATCAGTATTTGTCAATCATTCAGACTGCTAGAGGTTCAACAGTAGCTTCCTAGAACAAGGCAAAGATACAGCTGGACTTCTGAATGACAGTGCATGCATTGCTCTGATTCCGTAGTTATTGCATCTTTCAGACAATCTGTCTGACTGTTGTTTTACTGCTTGTGTGATATGTAGAAACACTTACTTGTGAAAAGCACCTTAAGACAAAGGCGAGACTTTCTAATTTGGACTTCAGCAACTGACAGCATTGGATTGGTATCTGGAACATAGAAGCTAAAAAGCAGGAAGATTTAATTTCCTAAATGCCATAGGAAGTGAGCAGAGTATGCTTGTCTGCCTTAGTATTGAAGGTTATAAAACTATTACTAATTTCCATGTTTCAATACACATCTGTACACATACTGCATAAACAATAAATTGTTGCTCTGCTGTTCAGAGCATGTGTGATGACCGAGGAGATAAATGTAAGTTTTATGTAATTTTTGTATTGATCTCAGTGTTCTGGAAACAAGCAAGGAGTCTCCTCTGTTGGATAGAACTTCCCATGTTGCTTGTTGAAGTCACGATTCTGGTTAGAGGAATAAATGCAGTTGGGGTGGTTGTTTTACCAGTGATGTGTATTATCTTAGCCCTCTTGAGCTGCTCTAGAGGGCCAGACTGTTGTTTTCTGTAGCAAGCGATTAACAGTACTGTAAAGTTTTGATCATTAGTAGGACAAAGCTATGAACCACATGTTCAGAAGTTCCTTTGCATGAATTGAAGAGGTGCGTGAAGGTGGAGAGGGGAAGCAGAGTTGACTGAGTTGAAAGAGAGCTGATGTTCCATCAGTCTAGTCTCCCTGTGCTCCATTTCGATCAGTCTTTGTCTACTTTCATTCTTTCCTATGACATTCTTTCCTCATTCACTGTCCTTATCAGCAGGCTAATGACAGTCTTTGCCCTCACCAGCCCTTTGCCACACCAAGACACTCAGGCTGTTTGTCACGAGAGAATCACATGAGACAAGTCCAAGTAGGAAGGGAAAAGGAGAGCCTCAGATTATATCTGGGCTGACTGCTGAGGAACTTCTAGGTGAGATAGCAAGTTTTACCTTTAGAAATAGTAGCCCACCCTTGGCCTGATGAGAGTTCTTGTGATGGTGTTTCTGCTGATACTTGCTTTTTTTTTTCCATGGAGACAGTACAATTTGATACACCAATACAGTAATTATTCTTTTGTTTTTATAAGCATAATGATTCCTTGGTTAGGGATTGAACCACCAAGGGCAGGACCAAGAGGGAAGCCAAAGGTTAGGGGAGAGGAGTTAGAAAATGTTGGTCTGGTTGAGAAGGTAAGATGAGAAGACGGTGGTAAGCATGTTAATCACTCCAGAAAGGCTGGAAGTCACTGTTGTACGTTGTGCAACCTTATTGTGAACATTTAGAGGAAGGTTGAGAAATGGATACAATGGACAAATAGGAACAGGGTAGATGGAGGGATTGATCATATTGAGGGAGGTGATGAGGACAGAAAACTTGGCCATGTTGGTAGGGTTAGAGCTGTGCATGCTGGGCTTGAATTAGAGTCAACTCTTTGGGCAGTTTCTCCAGTTGCAGATTAACTACAGAGTGGATATACAGGCACCAGATTTAGCCTGGGGCAGATTCGGCTCAGAACTAACAGTTTATTAGTTCAAGTGCTGTGCCATGTTAACACATCTCTGCTATTTCCAGAATCAGCTTTGCAGTGCAGCTGCTTTCAGGGAGTGTCTGAACTAATAAGTCCTGATGGGCCAAGCTGGCTCTGTCTAGGCTGTAGACCTGCTTGGGTGTTTCTGTGCTCCATGTTCCAGGAGATTTTATTAGGTTGGCTGAAAGTCTGGATCTAAACTTGCTTTGTGTGGAGTAGTTGATGTTGACGGTTAAGAAGACCTCCCAAATCTGGAGTTCTGGAGGAATCATGGTACAGAGACACCAAAGTGCTAACAAGTCCTGAAGGACCCACATGGACTTCATTGGTGGATGGCTGAGTTTCCAGATTGTACTTTTCTGGATTTCTAGTGGTAGTTGGATATTCAGGGCTATAATATTACACATGTATCCAAACTCACCTTTACCCCTGAGAATGTAGAAATTCCTGTACGAGCTTTCTGTTATTGTTGGTCTAGCTACCGAAGAGGTACAATGGAAGGGGATTAAAACTTGGCCATCTCACGTCTAGAAAATTGTTCTGTTGTGCTTTAGTAGAGCACATTCTCTCTATTTACCAAGTATCCATATACTTTTTTTAAAAGATCCCGCTACCCGAATCAATGAGGATTGTGGAGGTTTTTTATGTGCATATGGGAAATTTTTACTTACTTTTGATCCGGGCCCATGACACTACCATTTTTAGTGTTTTCTCTGCAAATCATAGGAACTAGAAATTATTTTCTAGACTGAGAAATAATGCTGAGACCCCAGCTAATTGCAGGGCTGTCTAAATCTAAAGACAGGGCTTCGGAAAACCCTCAGATACTGTGGTAAATTCATCATGTGTAACACAGATCCGATCTGGACACTGTATAACAGATAAACATTCTTACATAATAGCTTCAAACTGAACTTACCAAAATCACACTAGTTGCTTAACAGGATTGGTGTGAAGGACAGTCTCTTTTTCAGTATGCTTCCTTGGGGATAGATGTTATGTCAGAACTGAAACTATTTATATCCTTAACTGGTTTTAGCAAAGAGGTCAGGAATTGAAGGCAGTGTTCTAAGTCTGATGTTCCACTCCACACCTAAAGACAGCTAAGACTGCTGTATTTAATTTGTTCTGGGTTTTTTTGTATTAGGAAAATAAGTAGGGGTTAGCTGCATGCTGAAAATTATTTTTAACCTTTATTTTTCTGAAATAGGCAAGTTTAGCTGACCGCATTTTTTTCAGTCTCCTGTGTTCTTAAACAATAAATAGATTAGTTTTTTTATTGTTTTATGGGAACTGCCATATGAATAGAACTGGAAGAATTGCAAAGGGGGAGGGAAAATTCAACAATCCTAGAATTTTTAGGAATTACTTATTCAAAAATAAAAGCAGCAGTTTCACATTAGACTTGGCAAGTTGTTGGAACAAATCTCACGTATGCCAAAAGTCAAATGAAGACCGAAATAAATGGACTGTGATGCCAGACCATAGGGCATCAGCGCGCATTAAGTTAATCCTGTGTCCTTTCAATTGAGACTAAGGAACTTTCGTCTGTGTGCAATAACAAGGGAAGCGTTTGACTTGAAAATATTGGGTCACAGTGAGAGATGTTATAGCAAAAGAAACTGTGGAATAATTATGTATGAAAGTTTGCCTTAAAATCAGAAGTAGACAGGTTTCGCATTAACTTTTTTTCTATTCTTGCACCTTGCACTTTCATATATGCTTTTATTTAGCATTTAAAAAACATTCCATTTATCTGCTACAAAATAGATGACACTATGGGGCTGTTAGAGAGCTTGAATCAGAAGTTGTAGTGAGTGTCAAGATTGCATTAATACTTGCAGAATAATTTGGGTAATAACTTGGAAATAATGTTTGCAACATACAAATATGTACCTTTTTAACAGCTGAGTAAAAACATCAGAAAGATTATATAAAATATGCATACATGTTTATATACCTTTTTAATAAGGTGAATGTGGATATGCTTATTTTAGAAGTTAGCACTCTGTGGGCATATTTTACTTAACCTCCCCCTAAATTAGCATTTGCATCTCCTGAACAAAGCCTTTTGCCTGCAGGTAATTTGCACTATTTCTTACATGTCATCTCCTAAAAAGCATACTGAGCTCAGCTGTGAATAAAGCAGATATAACTGGCAAGCTAAGGAGCCATAAGGAAGCATAGCAAATAAAATAACTGAAAAGAGATGTTTTAATGTGTAACACCATCTCCTACTTCTGCTTTCTTCCATCTGGCTTGGAAGAGACCAACATATGCCAACTTAGGCCTCTCTGCACATGGGAATAGGGCTGATTCAGCCAGTAATACAGCTGCACCAGTGTTGACCCTATAAATATTGAGAAGGGAAGTCTGTAGTTTTTATCCTTTCAAGTGATAACCAGTTCTTGAACTTCTCAAGATTGACCTCTCCTTTATTCAGCTGAACCTCAGCATGCTCTGCCAAGCATCTAGACTTCAGTAATGGATGAATTAGTACTGTCCATTGCCTCCAGTGAGTCCATGAATATAGGGTTTTTTGGCCTAAGAAGTGAACTGTGCCAGCATAAGAGGAAGCCAAAAGATGCTTTCAGCCATAAGTCTTAAAATTGAGCTGTATTTCATATCTGTGTGTCCTGGAACCGAAGACCATTCAAACTGTCTAGTAGCATTTCTGTGTGAGATTGTGCTCAAGATAGAAAACTGTGCCATTTTTAGGTATTGTTGTGTTTTATTGTAGAATTTTGAGATGAAATGAGAGCCAGAAAGACTTCAAGGGGTGCAAACTATGTCACATTAAATGTTATTTCCTTAGGGCACCAAATAATAAATTACCAAGTTGATAACCGTTCCGTCTTTTACAACAGATATAGCAAGAGGCCCCTTAGTGCTATGGACAGTCAAGGAAGGGGCAAAGTGGTGAGGTAACATCAAGTTTACACGACTGAGTAACAACTGAGAAGATATTTCCAAAAATCAAGTGTGTGCAAGTGCAAAGCCATACCCTCACTTTGCAGAGGCGAATTGAGGCCATGCGCTGTACAATACTTCCCTGAGATTACTGTGAGCCAAGGAAGCAACAATGTAGTTTTGTGGCTCATCTCCTGCTTTCTCACCTCTGTTAAGTCACTAGTTTTCTAATTAGCACACACTGGTCAAAAACACCAAGTGTCACAAGTGAAGTAGGTTATATTCTCTGCCATCTGCTCTTGCCATGGGTTCTCTCCCTTGTTCCAGTGACCGTGTAACCATATGGAGAATGAGAATAGCTTACAGGTCTGGTTGAAAGTTAGTACTTCTTCATTGTGACTGGTTATTTCTCAGCTGGATGAATAAACCAAGCCAACTTGTTGTGGGGCCACAAGATTGCTAGTTTTGGTGGAAAAAAGCAGCAGAGATGCATGACAAGAAAGGAGCAAAGTTGGGGACCTCAGGACTGTGCTTTTCAGTGGCCTGTGATCTTTGTTCATTTGAAGCCGTTCATGAAACTGTATCCTCAGTCTCTGCACAATTGAATGCATTTATTATGCTTATAGTTAATTACCTTGTAACTTACTAAAATGGTCAAAAATGGTGATACAAATTACGGGATCTATTAATTAATTTTTACTGGGCTTTTTTCAGGGCATGCTGCATGACAAAGGACAAGGGTGCTGAATTGAAGCCATTTACTTCAGGGTTGAGATTCTAAAAAGAGCACAAATAAAATGATTGTTAGATCTAACCTATCTGTACCCTTAGGCTACATAGTTTAAAGTCTTCCATAAAATGTCTATTTAATGGGCTCCATCATAATGTCTCCATCTGACACACCTTTCATGCATAGTTAGGAGTTAAGAAGGGAATGGAAAAGACTTGTGTAGGTGACGTATGGTTTAATATCTGTTTTTAAATGAAATCTTAACTTTCCAGACTTAAATAATCCTGTTTTTTCGCAGGGTGATGGTGGTTGGGAAATTTCTGCTCTCAGAGGGTTTTTTCCTCTTACGCAATTGACAGATATTTACAGCCTTTTTGCTTGCTGGGCTGGCAGCTTTTTACATGGGAATTCCATACAACTTGATATTAGTTTGCTATATACAGTATTCTATAAGCATTTAAAAAAAAAAAAGGAAAGAGGTGAATAGACCTTGCATCGTATGTAACAGTTTCACAGCTCTTAGTTGGAGTTTTATGTTGTTTTTCAATTTATTCATGTTGCTGTACCAGCTAACACTTTGTGTTTTTAATGGCCAGATTCATTCCAGAGTGAATGCCAGAGGCATTCACAGTGCCTCCTGTCTATCCATTGTAGAAGAAATTATTGCCAGAAATCCTTTGACGGCTGGTTCATTCTCGCTATGTTCTGTTTATATATTTTATAGAATTTGCCTGATTGTATGTCTGACCTCCATGAAATACAATAGGCTTTTCTCCTTTTCCTTAATGAAAAGCTTTGTTTGAGCTTCTGTAGTCTCTTTCGCTCAGCTTCAGGATTCTGAGGATCTGTCTGTAGACTCCAAACTGACATATATATATCTATCACCCACGTTTTTTGATGGATTTTTTATGATCTGGTTAATAGTGAATGACCAGTAGACCATAACTTGAGCAAAGTAGATGTACTTACAGGCCCAGTGTTGGAAATTAATTGTCCTGTATTGTGCTTATCTCAGAACTCCTTCCTCTGGTACAGCTGTAGTGGTGCTGCATCTGGATTCATACTGCATTGCTGGAGGTGTCTGTAAGCTCCATGGAGACAGAGGTATACACTTGAAGGGGATGATATAGGTGGAATTAGACTTTAGGTGGGTTCACCTGCCTCATGGAAGTGTCTGTCATGTGTCTTCCCAGGCAATTTAACGAGTGGCTTGCTGATTGAAATGCCTTCTTGAAATAGGATTAATTGAACCCCTCTGTATCCTTCTATCATTTTTTTATATGCTTGCAGTGTATGTTGTACCGGGAGGAAAGTGTGCTGTACTGGCACATATTAGTAAGCTGCTTTGTACTGACTGTGTGTCACCTGCAGGACTGTTGGTAGAGTATACCGTTCAGTCAGAAAGGTCTTACTGCTCTCCCTAGTTATTCTTGTAGATGATCAAGTTTCTCAGAACTGAGCTATGGGAATTGTTGTAATAAGCATAGCGGCAATCATCTGATGTTTTGCTTTAGGGTTTAGCAAAAAAGCTCTTCTTAAAATGTCTCTTCTGTCTGCTTATTTTCTGTAAGATAATTTCTTATCTGGATGTGAACCTTAAAACTGAAACCTCCCCCCCGCCCTGGTTTAACTTTTAGTTTTGCTAGAAAATGGCTGTAGTACTGCTTTTTAGGAAGGCCGTATTTATTTAGCTGTAAGAGATCCTTGCTGAAATACAAGGACTGATAAATGTAATGGCATTAAAGAAGTCCAGTTACCTTTCTTGGCCAAAGGCCAGAACACACACAAGTTAGGATTGGACACGTAATGTCAAAAATCCTTTGCTCAGCATTTTCCTAGTCACGAAGTATTTACATTCAGATAAATAGGGCCTTCTT
The DNA here is from genome assembly GCA_013396755.1 of Sclerurus mexicanus. Lineage (NCBI taxonomy): Eukaryota > Metazoa > Chordata > Aves > Passeriformes > Furnariidae > Sclerurus > Sclerurus mexicanus. The sequence goes on along the minus strand of VWZF01000302.1, from coordinate 59,898 downwards.
TGCCCTTAAGGGCATGTTAATATTGCATCCAGTTTTCCAAGCAGTCATTCTCCCAATTGCCTCTTCCTTTAATCTGCCAACTTGTCATGTAGTAAAGCCAGTCTAGAAAAAAATATACTTCAGATGCCCCTGGAAATGGAATAGGATATTGCCTATATTTGAGGAAATGGAAGGTTAAACTCACAGAAAATGCTTTTGCCTTTGCCCAGTCCTTCCTTCGTCCTGTGTGTGCGCACATGTGAATGTCCCTTCAGGTAAACCGTGTTCTGTGGCAGACCATGTTCCATGTGTGGAGAATGTGACATATACTCTGATCCCATCAGCATGAGATTCTGGGACTGAAGCCCCAAACTTGGACTGTTCATTGGGGTTTGATCCCTGCTGTCCTCTGTGCAGTGGTGAATGCCTTGGAGCCTTGGAGGGGATCAAAGAACCTAATGAGCAGGCCTGTGCTGCTCTTCACATGGGGAAGAGCTTTGGGCTGAGCCAAGGCTGCTGCAGGACCAGGATGTGTATCCAAAGAGGGAGAGCAGAGTGTGCTGAGCCTGGGATAGTATGGGGCAGGCCTAGGTGATGGAGGGCTGCTATCTGGGTTGGGAAGGCATAGAGTTGATGAAGAAGAGAAGGGACAGTGTATCCCTTGGGTTTGTTACAACTGAGCACTTTCCACAGGTGTGTCCCAGACCTAGCAGAGATAGATAAATTCAAATTGATACTAGAAAGTTAGGAAGAGAACATCTCGCCATAATAAAGATGTGAGCTTCGTTAAAAACAGAAAATGAGGAAGGATTTTCAACTTAATTGTTCACATTATACAAGATGCAACTCAGGGCTCAGCTGGACTCATTCCCAGTGTTCATAAATCTATGCATGAAGAAAGCAGAGAAAGTGAGCGCTAAAAGTTCCTTTGCGGGTTTTTTGTTTTGCTTTTTGTTTTAAATTTTGAAACTCACATTTAGTGTGTTTATTTTAACATGTTCATGTGAAACACATCAAAGTAAACACATGCAGTGTGTTTCTTTCGCTATCATTAATCACTTCAGTGTTTTAAAAAGTAACAAAAAATACACTAATGTTAAACTGTGGTCAAGAATTGAAATATACACAGCTCTAGAAATTTGAAGTTTGCCTTTGCCAGGGCAAATGTAGCTTGACAACCGTGTGTTTATGTATCAGCATATGAAGCAAGTCTGGTTAGCAAATACGGACTTTTTCCATTAAAAGCCCTCAACTTATACTGAAACTTTTTGATGCCCTTTCCCAGCCACCTCAAGACTCAGCTAAAAATTGAGGCAAAGAACATTATTCTAAATTCTCTGAACCACTCTGACAACTACTATCCTCCAACACTTTCATCACTAAGTGCAGTTGCTTTTTGTGTCCTGCTTATGTCTTTATCTGGGCAACTTCTGTTAGTGACATTGCTAAATAACCAGGAATGGATAGGAAGGATGAGAGTTATTTGGGGTTTTTTTTTGCCACTGAGGTGCCAGTGAGCAGCATGTGAGAAGTACACTTGCCCTTTTCAGATGTGTTGGGACTTTCAGCCGGAGTGGAGCACAGCTACTTTTGGTTGTACTGTTCCTACTTCCCTGTTTGCTGTAGAAAATAACTGTACTAGTTCCCTCTCCTCAAACCTGGCAGATATTACTGAAAGGGGAAGGACAATGTGGCACTTCTTTAGAATAGCTATTCAGCCTGCCTCTGCTGCTCCTCTCTGCTTTCCTCAGCAGCACTATAATGCAAGCATCAGCCTGATCCCTCTCAGTCCATTCTCTGGGGTCTCGATACTGGTTATGTATGTGAAATGTTTCAGTAATTTTCCTTGCTCTGATGAATGCCTGTATGAAAGGAACTGAGACAGAACTGGCAGTGTGCAGGCTAAGAAAGATGATGCTGTCGTGGCGCTCTTGACTGCAATGTGGGAAGTTGTTTTCATAAATATGTTAGATTTTCCCTACAAAGAGAACTTGGATAGAATATAATTAACTGGAGATCCTTATAGATGTTCCTTCATACTTGAATCAGCATTCTTGTGGTAGCAGTTTTGGGTGTTTTTTTTCAGTTTCACAGTGAAATTATTCTTTTGTGGCTCTGCTTTTGGTCTTCTTTTTTCTCAGACACAGAAAAGACAAAAACTGTCAAAGGTTTAAGCCAGAGGTGCTGTATTCTCTAAGCCTTTTTTTTTTCCTGGGTGGGGAATTAAATACACTCTTTATTTTTCAAGTTTATACATAACATATAAACAAGTGTGCATATTTTTCAGAGAAGTAACAACTAGTCAGACAACGCTTGCATAATCTGACTTCCTAAAAGCTTTAAAGGATCATTTTTCTGCCCATAAGTATTTTACCTTTTGCACTTTTTTAATGTCCACGCTGTGCTTGTTCTAACTTACCAATGCATTCTCATTGTGACTAATCAGGGCAGCGTATCAGTTCATCTCACTTAACTGGGATGTCAAGGAGCTCTCTTGCCTGAAGGCTCTCTTGGGGGAAGTGGTTTTCAAAATCTAAATCATCCCCAGGTGCATATCTTTCCAGTGACAAATAGAGAGTGCCAGGAAGTCTGGAATCGTAATTTAGGTGCCTTGATCAGGTAGGATGAATTTGGGCTGAGACATGTAACTTTTAGGCAGATGTGGGTTTTCAGAAAGTGTCAATCCCATTAATTCTGAATGTCTTGGAGAAGCCAATGTGAAATACTTCACAATTTACAAGTTCACGACTTTTTCCTCTCCCCTTACAGAGGCTGCTATTGACCCTCCTAAGACACCTGACAGCGAACCCATGTTTACAAAACTGCGCAATCCAAGCACAGGCGAGTTCTGGAATTGTGACATGAGCCAGTTAACATTCTGGTTGATTCCCTCCACCACCAAAAGATTCATATTTTGCAAAGCTGAAATAATGATGATCGTACAAGTCTTACGTGCCAAAGATACAGCTGGTGATGCCAAATAGTTAATGCTGTGCAAACATTTAGGATTTCTTCTATAATTTTAATTGGTTGAGCTGTTTATTCATCAGGAATATTGGCAGCACAAAAAAGGGGGGTAATTTAAGTTCTGTTTTTACGTACATTAGTTTTGGGGCTCTTACAATGTTGGGTGTTGAGTCTGGGTACTTTTTTTTAATCCAAATTTATGCTTCATAGTATTCATCTTATGCTATAATGTGAATAGTGTTATAAGAAGTGATTCAGTTATACTTACCAAGCTTTTTGAGTCTTTTAATTTTTAAATCTAGTTTTCTTCTCCTGGTCTAAGTCATAGTGTCTCTTTTCTTCTTAGTAGAGGATGAGGCACTTTGATTTCAAAATACATTGGAAAGACCAGCAAATGCAGGCGATACAATGACACCACCATCCCACAGTTACTTTCTTCTAGTCAAATTGTTCTTTTTGTCAAGGATCCATTATTATGATGTTAGTAATTAATATCTGGAATATGGGATACTGCAATAGAAACTTGTGGTGAGCCTTTGTAAGGGTTAGCATATTTTGTTTGAAAAATGTGTTTCATGATGGGGTTTTTCTTTGCTTAAACTCTGTTTTTTGTAGATTTAAGATCTATGTTTTTGGTTTGAAATTCACTTCTTATATTTGTGTGTATTTACATGCATATATGTGTGTAACTAAAGTCTTCAGATGCATTTTAATGTCACAATATAGTAACTAGTTCCTGAAAGGGGACAATAATAAGAAATAATAATACAGAATGTAATATCACTTATGCTACATGTTACCTGCTTTTTGATTGCTCAGATTTACAGTGGGAATATAAAGCCACGTTTATTTTCCACCTGTGTTATTATTTCCTGCTGTATTGTATTGGCTTTATAATTTGTTATGTTTTTAAAACGTAGATGTTAACTTGTTTTTCTCTGTTTACTTTGTTGAATCAGAGATCTTGGGAAAGATTTCTGGGGAAAACCTAAAGTGCAGTGATTGCCTGGGTGTGTTCCTTTAGAATTTACAGGAGTTTATTTATAGACCTGCATAAACTTTCAGTTATGTAGCCTATTATAAAAATAGAGTCTGAAAATGGAAGGACTGAGAACATACTATTAATGTATTTTCCTTATGTTTGGGTCTAAGATGAATTGTTGATGCCAGATATTGTATAAATACGCACTGAAGGACTCAACACATTATAGAATCCATGATAACCACTTTATTAAATAAAAGTATGCTTGGTCCTTTATATAGACAAGAAAGAAGGACAGAATTTTCATCCCTTACAAAGACTATAAACTAGGCTTCAGGCTGCTGTTCAAAAGTGCCACAAGAAACACTGATAAAGCTGTGAGGAAAGCTGCCAGGGTTCTCTGTCCATCCTTTAGAGTTTCTGTCTAACAATACTGTTGAGAACCTCTGGTGACTGTTCTTCTAACATCACTATATAAATTAAGGAGTTGCTGTTAGGCAGTAAGAAGGGTCTCTGTCCCAAGATTTTGTAGCTCACCACTGGATTTGGCTAACATGCTCACTGGTAGGAGTCTTAAGTTGTTCAGTCAGCACTTCTCTGAGTAGTTTGATGTCTAGTGCTGATCAAACTGTGGTGTAGACCCTTGTTGAGGGTGCACATGTTAATAATTGAAACCTCTGCTTCCCCTTATATCTACTCTTTGCTCCTCTCCTCCCCTCCCCAAAAGAAAAATTATCAGAGAACTGTAATTATATCCTTAAGTGAGGTTAAACATCTGGTCAGCCTTTTGGATAAAGGGGGGAAAAATGCATTATCGGTAATTTTTGGAAAGTGATGTGTCTGCCCATTTTAGCTGACCTCCCTCCGCACCTGGGACTGTCTGCAGGCAGAGAAGAGCAGTGCTGATGTCAGCTTACAGGGCTTGCTCTGAGACTTTTCTGAGCCAGCCCATGATCTGCAAGTCAGCGCCGCTTTGCGATTTATGTGCGTTGGGCAGGACAGCTGTGTTGCAGTTGCTCTTGTTTCTTGAAGGTGGATTGATAATCAAGACAAGACAAGTCCAGCCTATGGATTCAGCTGACCACATTTCAGTGGCCCACATTTCATTTCTGGCAACTTCCCATTTTAGATAAGGAAAATGCCAATCCTCTTTGCAGTGTATTTTTCACCCTTTCATTGTAACCCAAAACTAATGTGAAACGGCAGTGTTGTGGGGTGACCTAAAATAAAGCTTCCCTTTTCCTTTACAAACTATCAAGATTCTGATGGGCACTTCAAAGCAACTTCTTCTAGCTTCCTTGTTCACTTTGTATGTCTACTCATACTGAGTCATCACAATCCATTTTGATGCACAAAACCCCACTTTTGTTCCCCTAATCCAGAGTCTGATATCTTGAAGACAAACATGATGTAAGGAGAGGGAATTTTCTTATTTTTTACCTTCCCCCTTCAGTACAGAAAAAAAGCTGATTTCTTGAGTGATTTTGATTTGGGTTTGGATCAAAGGCTTTGTGTTGTAAGATGAACTATTCACACATCTTATTTATTGATTCAAATTCAGTTTCGTTTATGAAGCTGGTAAATGAACATCTGTATATAATAGTGTTTTTTGTCTGAGCTTTCTTTGTACTGAGTTTATGTAGAATGTATGTTTGTGTGTCTCTATGTATATGAGGCACATTCTTCAGACATGTTGGGTATTCTTTTGATTTTTGTGAAAGCTTACAAACACAAACCAGATTTCTTTTCAACAGGGGAAGCAACGCTTTACTTATTCAATAGTGGTGCACAGCAGCTGTTTGAAGTAAAAGCTTTTCATGAGGAGTGTCGTTCCTGGTTTATAGGTCAGACTGTTCAACAAGGTGAGTTGCATAATGTATCCTTCTCCCCAGCTTTAACTGATGTTTGTACGTAGACCTTCCCTCTCTCTTGTAGTAAACTTACAGGTGTTTTTCCTAGTTGTTTGAGGCATGCTGCATCATATCTCTGCCTTCTGATAGACTCATTTGCCATATGGGTTTAACTAGGGCTGGGGGCTTTGTCATTTCTCTTTAAAAGGTTGCCTTTGGCAGCCGCAATTCAAGATGTTCATTTGTCTTTTTTTTTTTGGCAGAGGGAGAGGTAAGTAATTCAATTGTATTTTAAATGAAGTCCCATAAAATATGTAGCTTGCCTTGTCAATCACACCAGCAAGTCCTAAGTATAAGTAAATATGTATTATCCTTTGGGAAGGAAAAAAGGCTTGAAGGCCTTAGTTATCCAAGGAAAACAGTGTGTTAGAGCTCCAAGCATTGGAATGTATGGTCTTGCTTTCTTTTAATTACCTCTGTCATCCCCTGTATGAGTGCTGGGATCTCAGGGTAGGCCTACTGTCTGAAGTTGCAATCTCAGTGTTTTGTCTGAAGTGAGCTTGTCTGTACCATCCTGGCAATTCTCTGATCCTACTCGCCATTCTGAAAATGAGGAGGAAAATTAAGTAAGCTGCTTGTGATGACTTTCACAATCCTTTTTCAGTAAGGATGTCATTGTTGTAGGGTTTCTCTGCCAGCATGTCCACAGACCAATAAGTATTAAGACAGGAGATTAAGGTATATTTATTTTGTTCCTTTTCATTAGCAAAAAGACCATTTATAGTAATAAATAAAAGCAACCACACCAGACATATGCCTTCTTTAATGGTAGTATCCCAAAGTGTGTGCTAACTTTTAAACGTCCTCTGCAGGCACATAAAGCAATGCAAGCAGTATGTCTGTGAGCTTTTCCTTGCTCCGTCTTGGGGGCGAGCCAGCAGACTGGGCCTGCTCCCTGCTCCCAATTATGTCCACATTGTATTCTCCCTCTCCCTTTCTAACCTTTATTTTGGCCCTTGGGAAACAGTTGCTTTAAGAAATCATGGCCTCAGTTTTCCTTAAAAGATAACAGGGAAAATTGTTCCTGAGTGTTAGGGCTGCTGCATCTCTGAAATGGTTGGAGAAAAGCAACATGAAAAAGCTGTGTGTTTACAGTTAAAGCAAATCATCTTGTTATCTGCTTCGAAGGGCAGCGGTCTTTATACACCTCTGATGAGTCCGAACTCTTTAGAACAAACAAAAATAGCTTTTCCTGGAGGTTCAGTGGAAAACATTTAAATGGATGTTTTGAGAAAGTGGCTAGTGTTTTTTTTTTCTTTCAAGTTTTATTATCAAAGCTTTCAGTTTGTAAGTAGTCCTGATGCTTGCTTTGCCTCATGTGGCGCATCATGTTAGTAATACAGATGTTGTGTTGGATATCAACTTTGCCCAAACCACACGATCCTTTGTTAGTTTTATGGCCATCATAATAATATTTCCTTTTTTTTAATTACCTTAATCATGTGATTTAAAACAAAAAGATTACATTTATTTACTTTTGGTTTGCTAATTAATGTAAAATTGTCATCAATTATTTGGTTTCATTAGGGAATTTCCTTGATGTTCTATTGTTTCCAATTATCTGCAATTACACAAAAAGCCTGACTAAACCATTGTCCTGCAATGAACTCCAGATGGGTAGAGGTGTCTGTTTCAATGGGAGACCAAGTTCTTCCTTTGCATTTTTGAATGCAACATACTGAGCCATATTTTCTGATCCCTTTAAGTTTACCTTGTTCTATTAGGAGACTGCATGCAGATTCTCCCCTTACAGATGAGAAGTAGCTCTAACTTACCTAGCTCTTGAAATTCTTTCTTGTCCTGCCTATCTCTTCTGCCAGCACAGTCTTGCCTTGCCCAGTGTTTGAGGTGGAGCATACTGAATCTATGTGCTATCCCAAACCAAGTTTCTGTTACCCCCAAATCTGCCAATAGAGGGCAGTTACAATTTTGCTGTTTTTAATATAGTCCAGAAAAAGGCAAAACTCAGAGTACATGAAGCCAGAAGACCTGAAATGGAGCTTGTGCTTTGGTTTGTCAGGGCTGAGGATTGAGTTATCTCTGTGTTTTTAATGTAAAATTACAAGTAGAATTTTCCTGTCCATTTTATTAAAATATTGAGGTACTTAACTGAAAAAAATATTCTCTTCACATTCCTAAAAACCCTAAAACATAAGAAGGTCAATATATTATGTCCCTTGGTACTAAGCGTACTTTTACATGTCTATCACCTAGATGGGCGCCTGCTGTTCGTCACACCAATGGACCCCTTATTTTTGATACTTTACTACCTCATAAAGGCAGACAAGGAGGTAAGCTTGCCTTATTCTTTTGACTGGAATTCTCAAGAGAAAACATTGTTTCTGACTTCATTTGTGCAGAAGTTATGTTAATTTAATGGAAATTTAATTTGCATTTAAAGCAGATTTATCTCAATACCTAGTAGTATTTTTGTTTGCATTAAGTTTTTTGGTCGGTAAATTATGTTTCAGGAGTCAGCTTGCAATCTCAACAAGCTCTAATCATCTCTTCTTTTAGGAGAAGCAAAGACTCTCTATTGTCCTTTTGTGAGAGCCTATCCTAGCGCTATTGAGTTTAAAATTATGTCATCAGACTAAAACAAACTAGTGCACTTTCTGAGGCATCAGTATATTGGTCATTTTGAGAAAGAAGGGAAAAAGAAGAATTTGGATTCTGTGGAGGAGGAAGGAGGAACATTTCTGTGTCAACTTGAACTTGAAAGGAACCATTGCCTTTTTAGAAGCAGTATTTCTAGAGATGCTGTTATCATAGGACAGCAATGGGATAATGATCAACTATTGCAAAGTTGGGCAATTAATAAATGCCTTTTTTGTTTTGTCATGGGCGTAGCAAAACCTCACTTAAGCTTCTGAAATATATCAAAAAGCATAGGCAAAGTTACTGATTTATTTCTTATAAACTGCCTGTGGAAAAAAAGGCACGAAATGAAATGGAAATGTGGATTTTTTGTTATCTATAGGAAAGAGTTTATTGCAGCTTTATTTTTGTGTCTCGTAACCTTCTTTTTGCCACTGTTACTGTGCTTTTTCCTTTTTAAGGAGCAAAAAAATGTTAAATACTTTCTGGTTTTGCTTTTTATGTGTTTGGGATTTTTTTCCTGGTTTTATTGTGATTTAACAATAGTTGGTTACTTTTATTAAGCCTCTGACTGTCTAGCAAGAGAATTAATTAATAATGAAAGCAATATACCCAAGTGGGTTTTTTTCATGCTGAGCAGTATAATGACTTCAGCCTTGGCTCCCGAGGCCATGCACTCTCTAAGGATGCGGAGCTCACAGAGTCTTTGTACTGATGCGCTCAAGGATCTTTCCAAAGGGAAGGCTGCCAGTTGTGCCAAACCATGCTTAATGATTATACATTGTTTGGCAATGGCAAAATTTGTTTGATGGTTCTGTCATGTGTGGGGCTATTTAAGTTGTGCCAAAATCTCTTTGTATCCCTACTCTGGCCAAACTGGAATTGACTCTGCAGAGGTGAAAGGTTAATACTGTGTTCCAGAAGCTGCCCTGCTCCTTTGAGATTTATCTTTATGGAAGGAAAAGCAAAATTTCAGTGGAAGTTATGACACTGGGTTTAATCCAACAGGTTTTGGTCTAAAACACTATTGGCACACACTGACTACTATGTCTTATGTCATCTTCCAAAAAATCCTGCTGTACTTCACATTAGTTTCTCCCCATGTTGTCTTAAATTTGTCTTTTAAGTGCAGTATTTGAAGAGTTCAGCATTTTGCAGGTATTTACTGGTTTGAAATAAATTTTTATAGCTTTCTTTGTAATCAGTTTCTGAATGTGTCATGTGTTACGATTCAAAATACGATCTTCTTTAAATCCTTTATTTTAAAACTATGGCCATTACATGCTTATATGTTTCTACATATGTGTAGTGTGTATGTGTATTTTAACATTATAATAATGCTTTTGTGATCTCTTTGATGTGTTTTCAGCAACAAGGAAAGTTCCAACCACTTGATCAAGTTGTGCTAGACCCAGAATACCCTAGCTGCCCATTGCTGCTGAAGTGTTCAAATGTTAAACAGTACATACAGCATGTAACAGAAGAAAAAGGTGAAAAAAAGGAGGGGGGGGGGCCAAAAAAAAGTCTGGAGTTGTTAGTGTTATTTCATTGCAAGATGTTGGCAGTTTAAAAACTGTTTTTCGCTTTACCAAACACCCAAGGTGCTGGATACAGCTGTACTTTAGAAACAGAAGCCAAGACTTAAAAGTTGTCATTGTAGTATTGTGAACAGTAATGTGTGGATCTCAGAGTATCTGCTGTAACTCAAAATACTTGTGCAGTCTTGTTGCTAGTTGTCATAAAAATGATAAACTGATCAGAGCTGGCTTCTCGACGTTATTGTATATGTTGTGAACTTTCTTTGACTTCGAATGAGAACTTCCTATCTCTAAATTCTTTATTTAATGTGGGATGGTCTGGCATGGAAGAAGTTATCTGTTGTCCATTTGATTTTTTTTCACCCTTTTTTGCAAAGGTTTGAAACAATAAGTAGGGAGAAGCTGGAGAAGAGTGAACAGAGAAAGAATAACACAACTTTTCTAGCTTTGCATAATTTAGTGTTGTGAGCTCAAAGACTTAATTGTTTTAAAATAGAAGAGTTGATTGGGATACGTAAGTGTATGAGGGAGAAAATCTACATGGAAGAAGTTAGCAAAGTATCAATTCTGTATATAGTTTCCTCAACCTTTGCTTAGAATTCCCTTTGGCGTGGGGGCTTTTATTTTATCTGAGGACAATATATGCTGTTTGGAGAAGGGGAAGGAGCATTACATAATTTTTGCAGATTTGCAGACCTGCAAAAGATGCAAGACCTCAGTTTTTATATACAGTCCTTTAAAGAGCACTCTCCTTTATGCTTGCTAACTTCCTGATAGGGAAAGGAGATTTGCTTGCAGGCAGATGGAGACCTACAGGAGAAGATACAAGAATCTACAACCAAGGCCAAAATAGCTAAGCTGTTTGACCCTTCTGCACGTAGACTCCTCCAAGGAGTTGAGATGCACAGATTAAAAGCTAGAAACATTAGAAATTTGCTTTCATGAAGCAAACCAGCCACTGTTATTGATATATATAAGAAGAAATATTTAGGTGATCTAGAGATAATGGCTATGGAAAGGTGATGGAAGAATAAAAAGCCTGCTAAGTAAAAGACCAGACCTCTTCCTACCTGTATAGAACATTAAAGTGTGTGTGGGGTGGGAAAGCTGTGAGTTTTCTTGAAAAATGTAGACACACAAGTTTTAAGTATTTCCAGTATGATATGGTACCTATGCAGTAATGTAGAGCAGTTGCATTTGAACTTTAGGGCAAGACATGTTTCCATTGAAAAGTATCAAAGAGCAGAAAATCTGGGCAGCAAGGCTGTTGTTACATTTTTGCTGGGACTGGGTTACTTGAAATGATGGGCTTGTGTAAGCATATAATTATGGAATAGTATTAGATTTATGAAAGAACCTTCAGAAAACTTTTAATTGTATTTAGTATCATTAGGACCAAGTAACCTTTTTCTCTGTGAATTTTGGCTTTTGAGAAGGCTTCTTTAAGACAGGTGCATCTGAACTGCAAAACCCCTTTTGCCTTCCTGGGAAGTGATAAATACTTGCAGTAAAAAGTATTTTTAAGCTTTTGAGCAATTGCTGTGCCCTACAACTTGTCCAACACTGGTTAAGTAGCTCAGAGTGAGAGAAGAGCTATTTAACTTCCATGCAGAGAATCATCAAGGTTGAAAGAGATCGTCAAGAGCATCACATCCAATTGTCAACCTAGCAGTATCACTAGTAATCGTGTAATGCTAAAACCATATCCCCAAGTGCCACATCCAGACACCTCTTGAACACTTGCAGAGACAGTGACTCCACCACTGCCCTGAGCACTTTATTCCAATGTCTAACCCCTCTTTCAGTGAAAAAAAAATTTTTCTAATATCTAATCTGAAACTTGCCTGGCACAAGGCTGTTACTCTTGTCTTTCACTTGAGATATGGCATAAGAGAATGAACCCCACTTCACTACAATCTCCTTTCAGGTAGTTGTAGAGGACAATGAGGTCCCCCCTGAGCCTCTTCCAGACTAAACAAGCCCAGATCCCTCAGCTCCTCTTCATAAGGCTTGCACTCCAGACCCTTTGCCAGCTCCATTGTCCTTCTCTGGAAATTCTCCAGTACATCAATGTCCTTTTTGAAGTGAAGAGCCCAAAACTGAAGACAGGATTCAAGGTGTAGCCTCACCAGTGCCAAGTACAGGGAGACAGTCACTGCTCTAGTCCTGCTGGTCACACTATTTCTGACACAGGTCAGGATGCTGTTGGCCTCCTTGGCCACCTGGTCACACTGCTGGCTCATGTTCAGTGGGCTGTCCCCCAGCATCCCCCAGTCCCTTTCTGCTGAGCAGCTCTTAGGCCACTCCTCCTCCAGCCTGTAGTGCTGCAGGGGGTTGTTGTGACCCAAGTGCAGGACCTGGTATCTTGTATCTTAGTCTACCTTCTCTATCCATTCTGATACTGTATTTGCAGCTGTTATTTGTCAGAGCATCCTCTGATAAACTGGCTTCTCTTAGACAGTAGCAGAGATGCTTTACTGCTTGGCTTTTTGCATTTTCAATATTGTATTCTGTACACCTATACATTTGTGTTGTTTTGCCAGCAAATGATATTAGTTGTTAAAGGAGTTATGGGCTTTGTTTTGAAATGTAAGGTAAAAATTGCTTTTGTCACAAAAGCTGTACACACATGCACACATCAGCTTTATGTGATATTTTTGGATCTTCTTAGGCTTGTAACCTGCATGTACATGCTTCTTTTCTCCTTATTCAGGTTTGGTTTTGGGTTCAAAGTAACAGTGGGGTTTGCTCTTAGGATTTTTGTTTTTGTAGAACACCAGGAGTATTGTTAGGCAGCAAACTTATTGGCACTTGCTTGCCTGTCATGCACAGATCACCCTTCTGTTTAATCCACGTCTATGTGTTTCATATTCTCATGTCTTTTATTGGCTGTAAAAAATACCAATATTATGACTTAAGGTACTCTTTTCTAGCTCTTAAGACTTGTCCACTTTGTAGCCTTTCTCATTTAAGGAGTAGAGTGTTAGATCAAGATGTATCTGTTGTGTTAAGGCTTCTGCAGCTCTGTTCTGCTTGGCAGAATCTTACAACATAATTATTTCACTCTTAATTTAATCATAAGGCATTTAACATCTGTCTAACAAATTCTTATCCCAGAGCACTTGCAGTTTACACTTACTGAATTAGCAGAAAATCCACCTTCCCTGGCCTTAGCGTTGAAGGGCACTGAAAATTCATTTAGCTGAATTAAATTCTGGGTTACCTGCTTTAGTAGTTGGGAAAAGTGTGTGTTGCAGCTCACTAAATCTCGGTGAGGCAGGTTGTTTGCTAATAAATTCAGACAGTGAAAGAAAGTACAATAGAGAAGGTTTAAGAAAAGGTTACGAATTCCAGTTCTAGATTGTTACTCTTTGTTTCATTTTGCAAGGCAAAAGCTGCTCTGTAATCTTGTCTGATGTGATTAACATGAAGAGCCAAGAAAACTTACCTGATTAGAATAACTAAATAATATTGCCAAGCTTGTATTCCCAGAAGGTAGGAAAAAAGGGGCCATATGAGTTTCAGAGTTATGGAAAACACTGAGAAAATGGATGTTAAAATGTGCTCTAGGCAGTTTGCTCAACAATACATCAGGGAAACTTCCAAGTCTACATAGCGATTACCCGATCGCTGAACATATTATTTAATTGTAGAACCACTTATATTCCATCTGTATTTCTCAGACCCAATCTTTCCAGATGTCTCAGACCAGTTTTATAGGCACCAGACACATTAGGGAACAAAAGGCTTTCCAATATATACTCATATTATCAAACATAGTCGCTAACTCTCACCAATATCAAATGTGCATCACATGTTAAATCCACGTTCCAATATTGAATCCTTTTGTCAGCAGTTTGTGACTTTCATAACTCACTTTAATTCTTCAGAGGTCTCAAATATTGTCAGTTTCTAGAGTTTAATAGTCAAAACTGTCAAGCACACAAAATATTTTCAAACAAAGTGATCTCTGAAGGGTTCAGTGTAATTATTTTTCACATGTTTTAATGAAAATGGCTTCACAATTCTACGTTTTCTTTCCCTGAGTCACTCTGAATCATGCTGTTTTGGGGGAGTCTGCCTGGGAATGCAGACTAGAATGACTTTTCAGCATGGGTTTGGGGATGGTGCCCGGAGGATGTCCCTTCCTCGAACTTTCTTAGATACAAGAGGAATCCATGAATTGTACTCACTGTACTTGAACCCAAACCACGTTAGCACTTTGTGAAGCAGGCTCAAGTATCCAGAGCATTTCTTCATTTTCTGCTTCTTTTCTTTCAGAGCCATTTAGAGCCTTCTAGGTCCTAAATGCTGTAACCAGCAATGTCACAGCTAATTACTTCACCTGCAACTTACCATGAAGTGAAGCGTATATTAGTTTTTTTTCATTTTTGCTCTGAAGAAGTTTTGCGTTCTGCTATTCTACAACTGTTGAGACAGATTTAAACTTTAGCTTGTAAACAGCTTTCCTCAACCTCTCCATACCCCCTGCTATGCATAAAGAAAGAGCACACAATAGTTCACGATTTGTATGAAATTTGAAAGAGCCAAGATAAAACCCCAAAGAAGGAAATGCTGAAGGAATCATAAATAATCTGCTGTTGTTTGCAAGGGGAGAAGGAAAATTCATGAACTGAGTGTTGGAATATGACACTGTATCAGTAAATGACATGAAACAGATGTAGGTATTTATGGAAATGGTATACAGGAGATTAAAACTTATTGAAATATTTGTTAAAGAAAAAAAACTGAAACACAGTGGGCTCCAGAATCTCCTGTGAAATCTTATTGGGCATCTCATTCTGTTTCCCAAATGTAGCTTTCTGTGAATTAATACTGAATTTTTATACTGAAATTTCCTTGAGCCTTTGTAATTTTCTCTCTCTTTTGCCTCAGCATTGTGAACTCACATATCTCTAGATAACTGATCACATGTGAGCAGCAAGTATTCATATACCCTAGTTATCACAGGGGAAGCACTTGCTGAAATTCTTATATCATTGAGTTAATTTGTGTTGCTGCATAAATCGTAAGTGAATCATGTACTTCCTCCCACAAGGAATGTGTTTCACTATTTTGAATTCTGTATTTTCTTTTGACGTTATATTGGATTATGTAAAAGGGGGAGAGAAATAAAACTTTTGATTTAGTAACTCTGTGACATGAGAGGGGAGAACTGATAGGAAAAGGGTTTGTTGAAAGAGCAAATCGTTTGTCTTCAGTAACTGACTCTCTGTACCAGCCCCTTACTAGGTGCTGGAATTCAGTAACTAAAGATTTAAGATAATATGTTTTGATTTGGGTTGTTTGTTGTTTGGTTTTTTTTTTAAAAAAAGACAGTCGTAGAAGCAATATTTTGTGTTCTGAACTATGTAGTTAAAAGGACCGACCTGGTAACATAGGGCAGTGAGGGTTTGGCAAGCTACAAGGGCTTGAGAAGAGTGTTAGTGAATTCAGGCAGCCCAAGATTATACATAAATAAATAAAATATGTGCTTTGCTGGATTAGGTCCTAATTAAAGAATTCTTAAATTGTTCAGACTCGTGCATATCAGTTCATTCTGTTTATTTTTCTGTTTCAAATATTTTTGAAACATATTGCCCTGATATCAGACATGTCCAAGATTCAAATTAACTTTCATGCTATATCTACAATTTAAGAGATTTTAAATGCATTGGAAAGGCAATCCAAACTAGACATGATTTTCTTCCCGTTACTTGTGTTTTCGCAGAGATTGGTGGTCAGAAATTCCATAAATACAGCCAAGAGAAGACACTGAAGTGGTTAAAGAAGAAGGTATTGTGTTTCTCTTTTGCTTTATGTTTAAAGTGCAAGTGGTTATTAGCTTGTCCATTTCTGCATATGAGCCATGTGATGTGCCTCAGTTCAAGGTCCATGTCCTGTCCAAGAAGGACAGACATCACAGTAAATTTGTCACACTTGGGAATGTGATCATGTGTTAGAGATATTACAAACTTGTAGTGTTTCTCTTTTTGATGGGGCTTGCCATGAAAGGGGTTCATGGAGTGTGGGGAGGAAGAAGCTGTCAGTTTATCACTGTAGGCTTTGCATGAGGTCCGGGGCTTACCATTTGCTTTGTGCCTGACATAGATGGGCTAGAGGAGAGCTTTGAATGTTACAGCTTTTAAATTCTACCATGCTTTGAAACTGGGCAGAAATGCCTTGGGTTTGTGCTACAAATATGTTTCCTGAAGTTTTGGCAGAGTCACTCAGAATGTTTCTAGTTTGATTGCTGTTATCCTGTTCCAGTCATGCTGTTCAAGAGGTCTGTGAAGAATGCCAAATATAAACTATTATTAAAACTAAGCTTGATGTGGTCTGTGTTTTGGTATAAAGAAGGTGAATTTCATTTTACTCATGCAAATGTGCCCCTGATATGATGCCACTTTGTAGAAAAAGATGGTATGCATCATGTGATATAAGAAAACCCTGTCATTTGAATTAGTCGATACATGCACAAAATCTGGTCTGCTTTCTGGAGTGGTGAGGCATGGGGATACCTATTTTGCAATCATTACCTGAATATTTACATTTGAACAGGTACCTGTTTGTGTTGTTTAAAATATCCTCTTCTGACAGCTATCTCTCTGTTGGATCCAGTATAGCAGTGCCCTTTGAAGTCCTTAATCTTTGATTTCCACCAGGACTGCCTTTGCAGTCCAGCTGAGCTCAGGCATTCTCTGTTCTCTGAGCAGGTGTATTTCTCACCTGTATGATCACGGCTGTTGCATCTGAGTAGCTCAGCTCATCTTAGGGTGCTACAAAACTGGTGCTGTGTTGCCAAGGCAACACGTTCAAAGACAAGCTAGTTTCTTTGAGTTTTTTGAGCTCATATGCTAGTCATTACAAATGTATATTAAATTTCACCACAGTCCATAACTAGAGTGTTTTATATGCTTGAAACAAAATTACAAGAGCTTTGTCACTGCATTAACATGTGCATAGTGATACTGATATTTCATTCTTTGGTCTTCTATAGGTTAATCAAACAGTGAAAGCACTTAAAAGCCACAATGTATCAGTAGGTGAAAGGGTACTTGCAAGTACATTTGTCAGCAGTAAACAGATCACAGATACTAAAGAAGGTAAGAAAACTAAACATGGTAATGAATTCCATTTTTGTGAAGTTGCATAAGCGAAGATAAAACACATGATTATAAACTAAAATGTATTGAAATTGGCCTTTGCAGTACATTTATTCCTTGTGCAGAAAATTCCATATATGTTGTGACTGTGTGCCTTGGCTTTCCCAAGTTCTTTGGTATTTTCATCAGATGACATTGTAATTCACAGTAGGTCTCATCTGGAATTCTCTTAACTTCTCCATAGTTAAAGAAGAAAACACTTTTCTTAGTGAAATATATGCTGAAGTGCTTTGCTGAATTGAGACTGGCTTAGACAATAGGACACATATTTATAATATATATGAATGTCCACCCAGTGTCTCTCTAGTAGAACATGCTTCTTTTTGTTATTATTTTTATTAGGATTCATAAAATATTAGCATATTAGCATTCATGGAATTCTTCAAAAAGGTGAAGGGACCTTAAGAAGTCATAGTCACAGAGAAAAAGCTCCTGATCCAAACATTACTTTATGTGACAAATTTATAGAATGCACAAATGTGTAATTATTAAGGGCAAAACTTTAATATGTGTATTAAATTGCCCTGAAATTGACAATCCTGTTATCAAAAAGTCTGGTGTGATCCTGTTTGCTTCTAGTCACCCTTTTGCTGGGGAGAGCAATGTCCCGAATGTTACGGGGATATGAAGTTTTGTAGAGAAACCTGAAAATGGACTCAGAGTAAATACTTTGAATGTTAATGAAAATTAAGAGAAGTTTAGAGCAAGATGAACAAAAGCAAATTGTTTCTTATTACGAAGACATTCAGAAGTCTTCATGCTGTTGAAAATTAAGGAGAAACAAAGCAGCTTGCTGACAAAGTGGAAAATGAGCTACCAAGTAATGATATCAACGGAAACAACATAAATGAGATTTAAGAGGCAACTAGACAGTTTTATAGAACAAAGATTGTAATATATGGTTTTTAAAAAGACACAAAGCTGCAAAGCTTGTGACTTTACAGTAACTTGTCATCCTTTTTGCCATTCCCATTTTTTTAAAGAAAGGGAAAAGTGTCCTGACAGCAACCATCCTGGCTGTGCTTAAATACTTTTTCTTTGAAATTTGTAATTAAATAGTTCATCTGCAATGTTTTTTCAGCCTTGCTCCTTACTTACAGTGACATGGATATAATAGTCTTTTTTAAAGCCTTTTTTCATATTTAAGAGAGCAGCATTGAAATAGGGAGTACTGGGGTTTAAAGTAGATGAGTTTTGGAGGTAGTACCAGTGTATGTGGCAAGGTGAATAGCAGGAAGTCAAATGGACCTTACTCAACCCTTACTTCTAGTAAGACTAATTTTCTTGTCCAATCCTTTCTCTGCCACGACAGTGTAATTTATTTCTGTAAAGAATTGCTTTCATAGGGGTATTATGAAATTTCAGTACCTTATAAATAGGTGAGTATATGTAGTTAGCATCTACAGGTGTTCTAGGGCAAAAACATGGGAGGATATAATGAGTGCAAGTAGAGAAGTAGGGGAGGTTTAACATATGAGACCTGAATATTTCATTCAGAAGACAAAGAAGGGATGCGTGCAAGTATTCCTGATGTTTGACAGAAGGTTAATAACGAAGCTAGGCTAGGGTGAGAACACAGACTCCCTAGAAGGCAAACAGTGGTATTTTTAATTAGGTAAAGGAAGACAGTAAAGATTGCTTCAGGGCAGAAATGCAAACAGAATGGATTTTGATTCCATACGAAGTAATGGCAGTTGACTGTGACTCACCATTCAGTGTCCTAATGCAAAGAGTGAAATGATAGGAATATTTTTCTTAAGCAATAAATTGAACATCTTAAGGGCTAAGGTGAAATTATCTTTTGTTGAAATTATTTCTTGTTCTCTCCTGACCCTAAAGTGGGCTTGGAGAGTGACAAATTCTTGATGAGTCTAGGCAGTGGAGGAAGGAGAAGGGCAGATGAGCGATACTAAAAAGTTGTTGTCAGTATAGTTGAAATGTGTCTGCTGGTGTCAGTTTGTTAATGCTTTCTGTTTCAATGCCGGTTTCCACTGGGTTTTTTAGATTATTAAAAAAAGAAAGGGGGAAAAAAAGAGGAAACATATCTGGCACTAAAGTAATAGTGTGTAAGCATATGAGCTGATAAAGCTGGCCTGTTGTAGTTGGAATTCAGAAGCGAGATTTTAACTTAATGTCTGTCTGGTGAATGCATCCCATGCATGGATGCAGTTATTCCCTAGCAGCCTCAACAGCAGCAAGTTTGAAAAATCCAGCCCATGGTCAGTAAGTGCTTGTATAGAACGTGACTGGATCTGCTTTAGGATTTCATGTTATAAAAGGGTCACTTTTTTTTTTCCCAATCTCTCAGAAAAACATTTACAGCGGGAGTGCCCTGTACTGAAAATAGCTTCTAGTAGTTCATATTTCCACAGATAATTATCCCATCTTGCCAGTGATGTTTAGATAGGCCTTGGCATTTTCTATAAAGTACTGAAAATTAAGTACAAGACTTTGAAATAGACTCATTGTCTCATCTAATTGTTTTCAGTTGAAGCCAGAAAATGTTCTTTAGTACTGAAGCCCTTGCCAAATAATTGTAAGATCCAGATGCTTTAAAATTAATGACTGCGTGTTCTGTTGAGTCAGCTTTTTACTTTTGCAGGTTTTTAAAATTTAATTTCTTAAAAAAAACCCCCAGGATATCTAGTATTCTCAGAAAATGAACAGCTTTTTTAAAGTACATACAGCAGATATTAATAACATGCGCTGACAAAGTGAGTGTAGTAAGTCTTTACTTTTTAAATAAACCTACAAGTGTCATATAACATAAACTACTCAACACAGAGAGGTATCACAGTATATCCATTAGAAGTCTCTTGCTATTAATTCAGCCTTATGCTTTATGGTAGCATATGCAACATGGCTAAAGCAACCTGACTATATAACATGAACGTTCTTTTTTTTCTCCTTTCCACTCCCTGCCCTGTTCCTGAAGACTACATATGGTATGCCCATGGGTTAATATCAGAATATATTCCTGAAGATCTGAGTAAGGAGTTGTTAAAATACTTAGGGTAAGTATTGTTCTAACTAGCCAATAGTTTTATATGGCATGCATTACTGTCCTTTTGATCATTTCTGTTGAATACTGAGATTTGTTCATCAAGGTTGCAGTGAATGACACAATGAGATTACATTTGCCACACTTTAAATGTGATTTTTCAAATGTAGATTTTACCTTTCTGTTTTTTCTATGATGTTAAGGACCATGGACTGAGGAAGAGATGTAATATTTAAGTTGGATATGTCTGTTATTGTAGTTGCATCGTGAAATCTTGAGTGATATATCCTGTTTTAAAACAGGCAGTAAGGAAATCAAAAGAATTAAAGCATTTTGTCCAGAACTGTCAAGCAAAAGCAGCAGAACCAGGAGTAGAGTCCTCATCTCCAGTCCTCTTTCCTTTTCCCTAGTCACTCAGTGTTGCTGGGGTTTGGCTTCCCATATCTAACCTGTGTTAGTTTATATTTAAATCTGAAAGGTGAGCCAGCATCCTCATCCTGGTGTTCCCTGCCAGCAGGAGTCTGTGCTTGGAATATCATCGGGACCCTACATCTACTTCTCAGATCAGTTCTGTTCAGAGGATTCTGTTATGGTGGCCCATGAAAAAGTGTGCAGTTTGCAGCTTGAAGCCCTCCTTGAAGCTGAACAATCATAAATACAGAATCCATGAGCTGCTTTTTTGCAAGCACATGCCATGTGTGAGCAGCTGGTAACCAAAGTTGCCTTTTTGAAGGACCTACAAAATTTAGGTTTTGCAATCCATCTGTTTTCATTTATAACTTAAAATCTTTTGTTCTGCAGGCTCCCTGAACTTAGAAGCCCAGCATCAGAGCCACCGCTGAAGGTAGGAGAACATTAAGATATTGGCAGATACATTGTGTTGTAAGGTAATTTCTTGGAATTATTGTTAAAACTAGGCCAGGCCAAGCATGGGGTGCAGTACAATAAGTTGGCCTTTTGAAAGCCAGTCCAAAACAGTACAGAAAATTTACCAGGTAACTCATATTTTTTAATAAGGAATATTTTGGTTTCTGTTTAAAAAAGGGAAGGGAAAGAGAGAAACATATTTTATGGGTTTGGTCAGCAGTCTTTTCATATGTGTTTTGCTTATTTAGTTTTATTGAGGTTGATGGGACAATATGACCTCATAGGTTTTCTTTCATATATAATTTATGAGGACCTTGAAAGGGACCTTCTGGGTCATGGATTCCCAGACAACCATATTGGATAATCTCTCATACACTGACCATTCTTCACTGTAAGTCTCATTAGGATTTTTTATGTTCATTACTTCTCTTGGAAGACTGTTCTATAGCCTCATTCCTCTGATGCTCGGAAACCTTTGTGTAAATTCCACCTTGAGTTTATTCATCACCAATTTATTCCTCTGTGCTTTTGTGCTAGCTGTATCATTGGGTTTTTTTAATTGAAATGGCTCTTTTCCCTCCCTAACATTAGTTTTTTCAATGTGTAAAGAGAAAACCTTTGTATTTTCATTTTGTGAAGCCACCTTCGTTGTGTAAGATGGGTTCTCCATTCCCGCATTGTTGCCAGCAACATTTCTTTACACCTATTCCAAGATGAATTCAGTTGTTTCAGAGCAGGTGACTGGAATAATAATTATTTCTGGTAAAACCTTTATTCATATAATATGATGGCATTCTTCCCTTCTTGTCTTAACTAGAAGTATTTTGTCACATTATTTTATATATATTATATATATTTTATATATATTTATATTTATTTATATATTTATATATATATTATATATATATTTGTCACACGAGATTAGAATCCCGGTTGTGTCTATTGATGCTTGATGTACCAGATAGCTCTCAGACATGCTGTGAACAGTTAAGACACACAATTGGGGGTTTTTTCCCACTACAGTTTTTATTTGATAAGCATACAGATTTACAAGAAATTCGTGCAGTTAGCTCCTGTGTACATGCCCTTTTACTTCTTCTGTATATTTAATCTGTTTTTAATGCTTCCTATCTTAAAGGTGCCCTGGCTTTTCCTTCACAGTGCTAAAAACTCCTTAGGTATTTATGATGCTACTCAGTGGTGTACATTCAGAAAATATTAGCATTCTGTTATCTTTAATTAGCAATTAAAGGACATTTTGAATAGGTATTGTTCATGGCAGTCCACTCTTAATTCCATCTGATCCAGTGACATCCCTTTCTGTATTGTTTGCCTTTGTTTTCCTTTTATCCATTTTATTCTTACCTACCTTAAAATTCTTTAAAAAAGTATTTATTTTCTATAATTTCAGTTGATTAAGTGGCACTATTCTAAGTCCTCTGGCAATCCTTCACATTTTGTGTCACCAAGAAATGTGTTACATTTGAGAAAGTAAAGATAAGTCAGTAGGCATTACCTGTGTTTAGTTTTCAGGCTGAGAGAGCTGCAGTTGTTCAGCCTGGAGAAGAGAAGGCTCTGGGGAGACCTTATAGCACCTTCCAGTACCTAAAGGGGGCTACAACAGAGCTGGAGAGAGACTTTTCACAAGGGCACGTAATGATAGCACAAGGAGGAATGGCCTCAAGCTGAAAGAGGGTGGGTTTAGATTAGATTTTAGGAAGAAATTCTTTACTATGGGAGTGGTGAGGTGGTGGAACAGGTTGTGCAGAGAGGTTGTGAACTCCCTCATCCCTGCATCCCTGGCAGTGTTCAAGGCCAGGCTGGATTGGGCTCTGAGTAACCTGGCAAGGGGATTAGAACACCGTGATCTCTAAGGTCCCTTCCAACCCAAACCATTCTGTGATTCTATGGTTTGTTTACTCTTTAATTCATAGACTCATAGAATCAGCCAGGTTGGAAAAGACCTCTGAGATCATCAAGTCCAACCCTTGATCCACTACCACTGTGGTTACTAGACCATGGCACTAAGCACTACATCCAGTCCCATCTTAAAAACCTCCAGAGATGGAGAATCTACCACTTCCCTGGGCAGCCCATTCCAATGCCTGATTACCTTCTTCTTTCCCCCCACCTCTGTTCTCCTGAGGCCTACTATCACTTTTTCCCCATCCTTACATATAGATGGGTCTTTGGCTATTCTGCAACAATATGGTCCCTACCTAATAGAACATTTGCCAGGTTTTGCTTCTGGTCTTGTGATTTCTGAAGCAGTCTCCCAACAGGGTCAGCAAATTGACTTTTACTTCTGTCTTGAATAGGGGGATTTCTAGTCTCTTTTCTGCCCCTCTGTTTAACCTCTTAATCTTTCTTGAAAGTGATTTACTGAGGCAAAGGATTTCTTCCATTTTGGGTCCACATATAGATTAATATCTATCCAATTCTTACAGCATAGCAGCTTCACTTTTTTAATTCCCCTTCTGCCTCTGTGGCTAAACAACCTTATACTGTTTGTTTTAATTTCCTGTCCAAGGTCTAACTCAGCTTGACTTTTTGGCAGCTCTCACTTAATCCCAGTATTACCTGACCCCTAAAACAACTCTTTTTTCTCTTTTTTTTTTTTTTGGCAGTCTTTTTTTCCCCATTCATTGTAGAATTCTGCTTACACATAGTATCAGTTGGATTTTTGGGGGGAGAGGGGGTGGAATATGTGTGCATCTGTGTGAGCAAGGAGGCGTGTTCATACTGTTTAGTCTGAGAAGACACCATGTGTCTATTGAAACTAAGGTTACTTGGTACACTGGCCTTACCTGCTATGTCCATGCTACTTGCCGAAACAAAGTCTAAAATAACCTCAGTTCTGGCTGGTTCAGTGACTGTTCTGTTAAGCAGCATGTCAGCTAGCACATACAGGAATAATTGAGCCCTACTGTTATTAATAACGTTTGTTCTCCAATGTGTATCTATAGATATGTTATTTCCATGTGGCTGGACAGTCGTTCTGGCTGCACAGTTACTTGGCCCTTTGATTCAGTTAAGAATTATCTTTATGCGTTGTAAGAAATATTAAGCATACATCAGGAGCCAACGGATATTCATTAGCTATATAAGCATATTAGAAAAACTGTAGTAAACTGCATGTGATGTACATTACATATTATGTATGAATAGCTTTTATACCATTGGGATAGTTCTGAGAATCTATTTTTAAAAGCAGTTTTATTTCAGCAGTTTGGTTACAGAGGAAATGAGGCTTAGAACTGTTCAGTTGTTGGGCAGTGGAATCTTGCTAAGGATCTGATTGATTTCCAGAGCACTAACCAGGTTGTGTATGATCTTGCTGTGTTTAAGTCTTTGCAACTTCAGGGATTAAAATGCTCCTTTATTTTACAATCTCAGAGGAGCAAGGTAGGTTTGTACTCTGAAACATCTAGTGTCCTTCAGACCATTTTTATTCCCTTGTATTGACATTTCACTTCATGAGGACAAGCTGTACTGACAGGCATAATATATGCTTATTGCAAAAGAAGAAGGTTCTAACATGTATTTCCTACTGGTAAAGTAACTGCATGTTAAACTCTGAAGGGAGGAGAGATTTAGAAACTTCAGTGATTAGCAAAACAGCAACAACAGATTCTCTCTTGGACAACAAGAACAAACTGGGTACAGTTTGGACTTTATGGTTTAATGATTAAATCAAAATTGCATGTTCTTTGTATTAATTGTAAACCATTGATCTTGTGTTGTAATCATCATACGGTCCAGTTTGTCAGCATAGGGAGCCTGGCCATTGGCAGATGATGAGAGACATTTACAAAGAACATGTAGGCTTTGCTACAACTAAAGAGCAAATGTTTTGCTGAAATGCAAACATTTTTAAGTTTTAAAAACTTGTTTATCAGATTCCAAAAGGAGGAGAAAAGTAATTATTCATTAGATTGTCATTTGAAAATGTAATCACAGCACAGTAAATAGCCTCCTAGAGAGGCTGATCCAGATTCCATTGAAATCAAAAGAAAAGGCCGTAGTTGGATCTGGTTCTAAGAGCTGAGAAATCTAAGCTGCAGACCTGGCTTCTGTGCCAAAGAGAGGGAGGGAGGGAGAGAGAGAGAGATATCACAAGCACCATAAACAAAATGAATAAAACAGGATCTTAAAATGTATGGTACCATCCAAGTTGCTTGCAAAATCACTCTCTTTGGCACAAAAACTAGGAAGGCCACAGTCTAGATTTCACAGGATATTAAGGACAGGGTAGTAATATCAGATATATAATAATAATAAAAATGCAGTGCTGTAAAGTACTACATACTTTTTTTTCCTTTTGGAATCATACCAGAAAGTTTTCACCTTTAAACTAAACACATGCTCACAGTTTATGGAAAGAAATATTCATTTTTACAGCCTGATCATGTGAAGTGCCGAAAACCATTCACTTGCATTATTTCTGAAGTTAGAAGGCACACAGCACATGCAGAGTCAAACTTCATAATACACTGTTGAATTCAAGTGATCCAACAGTCGGTGGAGCTATGTCACTGTTTCACTGTTGCCAAGCTGTAGAAACTAATTAATTCTAAAGGCTGTGAACAGATAGTAGACTAGATGATGATCCAGTTATGGTGGCAGATAGCAATAACAGTGAAATTGCTGCACAGCTCCATGAGATCATGGGGACCAGAGTCTAGGTTCCTTAACTTTAGGCACTAACCTTCAACAGCTGCTCCATAAAGTTCTCTAAATAGACTCTGACACCAAAGTCACAATCATGGCTGATTTCTAAAAGTCATTCTTCAGAAGGCCAGGAGGAAAATGCTTCCCATGACACTGAATGATCTCTTCTGAATTCTATAGAGATGGTATATATTCACATGTCAAGAAGATGATTGCAGAGAGAAATTTTCCACTCTTGCTGCAGATTCTTCAGTTGATTGCCAGTCCTGTTTTGGTGCTATGGTTATATTCTAAAGCCAAAGCTTTGAACTTCCATGTGTGCACATCGTAAAACTGGTTGACAGACCAACTTCCTCACTCTAACATTTCAGAAAAGGAAATTGTCAGATGTCCCTGTGGAACCAGAACAAGACTATACTAAGTTCAACAGTGACAATCTGAAAACTAAAAAGGTAAGCAAGCCTTGTACTGATGCATGTTTTGGTAAAGCATAGGTTAATTTAGCAATATTAGCACAGAGAGCTTAACTTTCTCCTCAGAACACATCAGAAAAACAAATACAAAATTGTTTGATATCTGTATCTTATATCTCCGTGAACTCTTCATTCAGGTTTAATTTGACTTTGACAGTTTTAATTTCCCATTCTGAACTGTTCTATGCTATTACTACTTGGCTGTATTTGACCAGTGAACGTTCCAGTGAACCTTGCAGACTTAGACACATGTGCTCAGCTAGTGTTTGCAAATCTCTTTGAGATCTTCAGATGAGAAATCCTGTGGCTTAGTGATAGCAACTGTTAAATTTCAGTTACTTGAAAAAGAAATGAAGATGGCAGCATTTACTTAAATTCCAAGGGATGCTAAGACAGGCTTTATTTTTACCTAGAAATACTGCTTGTGCACTTACTTATGTCAGCTTAATGAAGTTAAATCAACAAAGAACTTATTGATTGCCAGTTTCAGTGCAAGTTTGGAGGCCAGTTCAAATCTGAGTCCAGCAGTGCCTGCCACTGTACTATTCCTAAGAGAGCAACAGAGATGTGAAAAGAAATAGATCCTGTCTATGTGTGCCAAAGTTGTGAGGCTTGTACTGGCTTATTTCTCTGAACATTGGAAGAAAATGAATCTTCCTCCAATCCATTGGGAACCAAAAAGGCCCACTGTGCTGGTCTTGTGACCTAATGCTGACTACTCGTTATCCCTTTGCAAAGAGAAGCAGCTGGTGACAGATGCATTCCTTCCTCCCCCCAAGCCCCCAAATTTTTTGTACTCAATGCACATTCTAGTTTTGAAGTAAGAGGATTTCCCCCTAAGTGAAAGTGATAAATAGTTTAAAATATGCATGTTTCCCACTTCCCCCGTTATATACCTATAGCTTTTGAACTTAGCATAAAGATAGAATTGACTGAGGATAGATAGTTGATTTTAACATTAAATGTGTTTTACTTCTGAAATAATGAAGCACATTGATGAGAGAATCTGGGAAGAAAAAGATAGCTCTTGGACTCTGTACAGTGTACTACTCTTTTTAAAATACTTTGGCAGTGGTTTTGTTTGTAGAGTAACACAGACAATCATACTGTTGCTGCGTACCTCCATCCTATCCATAACCGTCTAACTGATCCCAAGTATTGTAATTGTGAAGTCCTGCAGAATGAGGAATATCATAAAGAGAGGTCAATGCAAAGTTTTCTTAATAGAGAAAGCAGCTAGGGATTTAAAACATAATGTTTTAAAATATAAGAAAGAAAAGAGGTCAGCTCTATAAAATGTGGCTCATAAAATGTGTTTTAGGTGTAGAAGTCTGGGAAGTTGTCCCAGTGGCCTCAAAAGTGCTTTGCAAATGTTAGTTACTTTCTTCATTCCTAGTTCTTCCATCTCTTTTCCCATTATTTCACTGTGTGTAGAGTCTTTGATAGTAAATCAGTGTGAATTATTCATCATCTGTAATGCAAGTCTGTAATTCAGCCTGCTGACAGCATAATCATGAGATTGAATCGGAGGGTACAGTATGCATCTGTTATATTGCATGCATTATTCCTCCTAATGTACACTCAGGGATTATCCCAAAGTAAACGTTTGATTTGGGATACCTCATTCTGCAGAAAGGAAAGATGTTTCACCTCCTTGTCCTTGTAATTGATTTTCTGTCTTTGTCTGAGTTTAAGTAATTCATGACAAGTATTTTTCAGTTTGAATAATTTCGAATTTGTTTTTAAAGGTTTTTCTCCTACAATTCAAAGCCTGCATAATATTGTCTTTACTGTTACATACTAAAAGTACAATTCCACTTCTTGCTTGACTTCTGTACTTAGGAGCTTGTAGTATATATTCCCCCTCTATGGAGATGCTGTTTAACTGTTTATCATTTCACTAACAGGCAAACACCAAGATGTCAGCAGCACAGAAGGCTCTGGCCAAAGTTGATAAGAGTGGGATGAAATCCATTTCTACCTTCTTCAGCTCCAAACCTAAAGCATCAAAATAAAGACTTGTTCTTGACAAATTTTTATACAGTGATTATTTTTATGTCAAGCTAAAGATGTCTCCTGGGTTTTTTTGTGTATAGCGTATTCAGGGTGTGTCTGGGTACATGGTGCAGTGTGCTGAAGAGGTCTGTGATGCAGCATGGCAACAGAGCTGTTGTGCCTTAGTGGGGCCAGGCAGTACTATGCAGATATTCCAGCCTGGCTCAGGAAGACAGCCTAGCTGCTATAACATGGTCCTGTGAGCTGAGCAGCAAGGCTTGGCATGGTACCATACTGTACTGCTGCTTCTTCTAGGGCAAGCCCAGTCAAGGTCACCACTGAAAATGTGCCCTCCTTTGATGAGTTTCTTTCATTCATAAGGCGCATTATTTTTTGAGACTTTCTGAAGTTTTTTACCCAGTATTAAACAAGAGTAAGATGGTATCATTACATTTTATTTTTGACACAAGTCTAAGTGCTGACTCTAAGTAAGCATGTCATTGGTGGCAATTCATCAAGGCAAAGATACTGTCTATATTGGGATTTGGGTTGTTTTCAGTATGCTAGAAATGAATTGCAATAAATGTCAATGTACATGTAATGCAATAAAGTGCTTTGTGTAACAAACTTGTGCTTGTTGTATTTGCTGCATGTTTCAAGAGTTTAGATTTCAGGACATTTCTTAAGGGGTTTTGGTATTTTCCTGTTGTATAAATTTTAATCCTGAAAGAGTTACGGCATCTCTTTGGCTTACACGATAAATCTCTTAACACATAGCAATATAGGGGTTTTTTGTGTTTAGTTCCGAGTTCCTTATGAAAATAATTAGGGAAAGTTTGATTTAAAAGCAAAAATGGGTGGGTTTTTTTTAAAAAGCCTGTTTGGAGCTGGATTCCAAAGCTTAAATATGAGTGTCTTAGATAAGGTTTAGTTTTATAAAGTTTTGCACAAGGTAGGACTGTTACTTAAAATGCACTACCCACTCTTTTCTGTGTTCTTTCCTCAGTGCAGAGTATTTCAGTATATTTAGAGGCATAGGTGGTGTTGCAGCTTTCCTGATTTACAGAATTGAAAAAGAAATGGAGTCATTGGGATCATTTGTACAGATCTATCCAGTTCTTCACAACACTTGGTTTCATCCACCAGTTGTTGTACTGAGTCATTACTGTCGATCAACTATGTGTTTTTTTGAAAGACACTCTTAAATGTCATCCTTTGCTGCTTCAGCTCAGTAGAATCTGCCTGTTCCTTTGATAATGTGAGCTTCTGAGAAACTAGGGGTTTCTCCTTTTGAGTGAGTTTAGCCATTTTTCCACTTTAGGCTTACTTGCTGCCTTTTAGAATCCTTGCATTACAGTGGTGTCTGTTAGGTTAAAGAGCTCTGTGGCATTTTTTTCCAACCAGAAATGAATGAGAAGCTTTGCTGGATGTTTTGCTGTTGTTGTTGGGGTTTGTATGCCTTTCAGACTGGTGGGGTTTTTTTGCAGTCTTGGACGTAGTTTGTAAATGAGGAAGGCAGAATGGTTAGAATTCCAGATAGAGGAAAATATTTGGAAATCTATGGAATTACTGTCTCTGATAATAACTAGCGTTTGGTGAGCCCAAAATGAGCAATTGCAGCCATGAACTGGAAGGGTTACATTTTGGAAAGCTTTCAGCCTAGCCCAGCAGTTTGTTTGACAGTCAAAGAAACCCCTCAACATCACTGAAATGCCAGATAATGCTATGAGGAAAAACAAAAGGAAAAAGAACAGGCACATACTGTTGTGTTAATGGAGAAGTTTTGTGCATTAAGCAACATGCAAGGGAGTGTTTTGGTAGAAGAAAGAAGTTGTGTGTCTATTAATGGAATGCCAATTCCAAGCACTAGAAGATGCTGAGAAAGCAGACAAGCATGGGATGAGTGTTTGATTGGAAAATGAAGAATGGGCGAGCGTTACATTAGAAACAGGTATGAGGTAGAACATACACACAGTAGAAGCTCTTCCAGGTATTTAAATCTGCTATTTTAAAGGGTTTGGGTTTCAATAGTTCAAATGTTTTGTGAAATAAATTTTGGAAATGCATCCTTTCATTGACTGATCAGTTCAAGAACCTTCTAAGAAAACATCCCAGCTTCTCTGGTCAGAATTTGGGACAGAAGGAGGACAGATCTGACAGAAATGAGAGACCTTTGTGCTGACTTCTGATCTGGACTACCACACTTTGGTTTTTTTCTTACTCTGTGTATGACTTTCACATCTATGGCCGCACTCAAGGACTAAGTCTAGAGTTCTTCCTCTGCACAGATGCATTGTGCCTTAGCGTGTCACATCTCAACTTCAGCTGTCAGCTATGCCATAACTTACAACAATAGTGATTTTTTTATTAGTTACTGTATTTTTGGTTGAACAGGAATTTCTGCATGACAAAAAAAAAAAAAAAGCCATTTACAAAAACCATTAGAGCTTTCTTGTGAAAACAAAAACTCTTTTCCCTTTAGAAAAGCATGAAATACATCTAGTAACTTTGAAACTTCCTCAACATGTAGCCGTAAGAAGTTACGAAGAGCATAATGTGCCAAGTACATAAAACAATATTTCCTACCACAATGAGGATTTAAATATAGTTACTCTGCCTGGCCAGCAGTAGCAGTAGGTCATTATGAAGTGCTGCTTTGCTATTTCTTCTTGGTTAGCATAGTATGAAACAATATGCCAGCACCATTATAGAAATGTGGTCTTACTTTATTTCCTTTTCTGGGTTAACATGAAATCCCTATATGTGCATGTAAATATCTGATGAGTTGTGATGCTTTTATAGTTGTTTTTCTGGGATTAAGCAGCTCTTGTTTTCACTTTTTTAGATTTCACATAGCAAATGGATTGACATAAGTGGGCATGGAAAAGTTCATATGGAAATACAAGCACTGACTTAGGAATGTGTAAGGGTCAAACTGGCGCATCATTTTCAGTCTTAAGTAATAAACTTAGTTCTATGAGGTCACAATTGGTGCTTTGAATATTAGCAGTGGAAAAGGCAGCATAGTTGGCAGAATTTTTGTTCAGATCTGAAAGAGTTCAGTGATGCTTGTTTTCAGGGTGTTCAGTTGCCTCTGACTTGATGTTTATTAAAGGAAAATTAAATACATGGATGCTTATTTGAATAATGTTTATGACTGGGGTTTTCTCTTGTCTTTGTAGATGCCTGCGAAAAGACATGCAAAGAAGAAATGAAAGGAGCGTAAGGAGACTCGCTAATATTATTTTAACTTGCCATAATCTCAAAGCTGCTTTTAAAGGCTTTTTTTACGCTCTTTTTGAAAATAAATGCTTCAAGTTAGACATGCCCTGCTCCAAGAAAAAGCAAATCTCAGCAGATTAACATTGTTAAATATGCGGTGTGTTAAACATACACTGCTTCAAATTTTATAGCTTACACACTATTGGTCTATCGGGCCCTTCCAGGAAAGCACTTACGAGCATGCCTAATGTTAAGCACATGAGCAGTGATCTTAAAGTCAGCCGTGTTGTTCGTGTGGATAAGTGCTTTGCTGGATCAGCGCCTAAAGTCTTGTTAGGTGCTGAGCATCCTGATCCATATCCAGAAAAGCACTTACATCCATGCTTATCTTGAAGTGGAAGAGCCAGTCTAATATTTGTGCATTAGTGTTCGCCATAAAATCTCACTTGGCACAGTGACTCATATGCTTAAAATTAAGCACCTGCCTAAGCATTTGGCAAGGTCAGACCAACTGCATCCTTGAGCAAGTCTTAAATGCTTCATTTTCTATTAACTTTCCCTTTTTTTTCCCCTCACTTTTTAATACAGTACATTATTTTAGTGGCCATAATTACAAGATTTAGAAGCTGCACATCTAAATATGTTGTATGCAATTTTCTTCTTTCTTTTTCAAAACCTATCCAAATTCAGGAAAGTGGCCTTTATGGACTAGAAGTTCAATGTTCAGACATAGAATCAACCAAAATGGAAAAAAAGTTAATTCTAGCTTTTTTAGAACATTTGCATTTTTTGAAATAATTTTGCTGAGTTTGATTTACATGATTTTATCCAACGAAGGTGTCACCTAGCTTGGGTTGTGCAGACAGTCTGACTCCTAAGTGCTAAAGCATCAGGTATGTTGTGTGTTCAGAAGGGCAGATGGAGAAGCCGTATATTTTATTTTACTTGTTTTTTTCTAAGGGATTGAAACCTTATAAACATGTATAAAATAACATGTACCTTTTGTATTGAGAACTAAACCAAAACCTGTGTAATCCTTCAGGTAAAAAAAAAAGACCTAATTATAATTTTTTTTATTCATGTGAGAGACACTTTTTATGGAGTGAGCTTCAACCAAAATGTCAACCTGAGTCTACGTAAAACATGCAGAAAATGAATGCTAATGAGATCCTTAAGTGATCTATGTCAGATGCAGTCTGATGTTTTTAACTTAAATACCTGTTTATCACACTACCCTTAATATCTGTCTTTGCTAGAAAACTTGTTAAAATTAATGATTTACAGGATTTTGAACACAATGACTGTATACTTCTGTAAGTTCTAACTGTGACCCCAGTTCACAGACACCTACAGCAAATGGCCAAAAACTGTAAAACTTTAATATATTTGAAGCATTCTAGATAAGAAGTAAACAAATAGTTTACATCCACTCTGGCAAATTTTGCCTAACTTCAAGTAAAGGAGAGCTCCAAGAAGACTTTATTATGACATTACTGAAAACTAAATTCTAAGACAGAGGCAATAGCTTATTAAACTTTCTTTTCAACTGAGTTGGATCAACTCTTGTTGCAGAATATGAAAAACCTGAACTTTAAACTATTTAGAAATCATACATGAAAGTAAATGTAATCTAAATGCCTATTTTAGAAATTTGCACTGAATTATTTTTGTTACTATTATGCTTGTCTGGTTAAGCAATATGCACATTCCCTTTTCAAGGAAAAAGTATTTATTTTAACTTAATTTTCTAGGCAGTACTGCAAGATTATATGGGTCCAAGATGAAATTTCTATTTTTCTAGCTTACATTAAAAATGCTTGATGTATGAATACAATGATGTATTTCAGTAAAATGTTGTTTCATTTTTTTGTAAGATTTGATTTTTCATTCATGTACAAGAAATAAATGTCTTTGGAATAATTTGTTGATTATTACTTCATTGATATCGCAGAGAAATACAAAGAAAAGTGCAGTGCAGTCAGGCTACTAATACTGTTAGGCTTCACAAGGTAGTCAGTTATTCTTAGACTGAGTTGAAGGAAATAATGAATCCTAGGATAGATATGAATAAAAGTTCATTAAGACAGATTCAGTGAAGCAAGTAGGGTAATCCTTGAGGGCGTTACTGTACAGATGTTCTAAAGAAAACCCATTTCTGTATACATATAGTTGTTGGCCTATGTACTCTGGATATTTTCATTTTCATGAACATGGTATTGAGCCTGAGCAACGGTGGGATGAAGAGAGTGGAGGTGAAGAGAATGATGTGATATTCGTGTAATGTTTTACGTATTTCACATTCTTCATCATCACATATGTAATATATAGGTGCTCCATCACAGATTTAGACAGAACTGATAGATAATTATTTTCCATGTTTTTTACAGCAGACTAATCAAACACAAAAGAAGTGCTGTTCCTCTGCCAAAACATTATCCTGGTATCATTATGATACTATACTAAGTGCTGACACGATGCTTCAAGGCTGTTGCAAGAGTTATTGCCATTTTATTTGTAAAATCCAGGCAACAAGGAGCAAAGCAAGGTGATGGGTATTTTATTTGGCTGTCAAGTTGGTTTATTGCTATTAATGAGAACCAAACAAGAAAAGCAGTAAGGTTTGTACCATTTCATATACCCATCACTCACCAGCACTTATTTGAAGAAACAGAAGTAACCAGTGCTAAGGACAAAGCACTAGGGCAGCCTCTATTTAAATAAGAAATAGCATTTTCATTTCTTGGTTCAATAAAGTCAACTTGCAAGGTATTGCAAAGACTAAGGAAAACAGCACATTGCTTTACATCTTTATAGAACTTTCATAGCTCGAGTGTCTAAGCTGAGCTCTCTAGTACCCTCTCTGAACACAACTGTTCTCTTTAGGGTCTGTCACATTGCAGATTGCCCTAATTTTTTCCAAAGCGTCCTTTTAAAATGCATTGTGTACACTGAGACAGTTGCAGAGCAAGCAGTGGGGTCTCAGGTGAAACAATGCCCTATGAGGCCCATCAATTTTTAAGAAGGGAGCTAATAGGTAAGTGAAAAGTTCTGCTTTAAAATTTGGCTTCTGACTTGGGGTTATTTTAATTGTTGTGTTCACCCTTTGTCTTTTTGCTCTGAGGACCTGATTCTTTTTCAAAAGATGCTAATTTGGTACAGCCCCACCTGCCCTTGACTTCAGGGCAGCCAAATAAACTTTCAGAATAGACATCTGCATTCGTGAAGACAACCAAAATTAAAGTTCTCTGCAACCCTGCAAATGACTGAAGCTGGCCCTGTTTGTGAATGGAACCACCAGCCACTTCCTTTTGAATTCCTTGTGCAGCTGACATTGCTAGAGGTTCTTTATAAACAGTTCAAACTTGATTTAGCAGGGATGAAAGTGAAAAAAATCCTGACATACTTTCTGTTATGGTAGTTAATTCTACGCTGGAGAAGCTAAGCAAAATGGTAATAGAGGTTGGTAGCCAGGGATAGCTGAAGCTTCTTTTAAGGAAGTAATAATGGAGTCATTCCACCTCATTTTGAAAGTTCAGTCTCTATGTACTTCTACACAGCTTTTCTGTTACTAACAGAATGTCCTGAAAAGGTGACTTTTATATTCCAGGAAGAATGGTCCATTGGAGCTGTGGCTTTTTCTCATGCTCCAGGAGATGAGCCTAGGCACTGGGTGACTGCACACAGACTTCATAGATGGCCCTCTTCACTATGACTGTAGTGCCCCCAAGAATTTGAGGCAGTCCTGTATTTGAGGAATTGCATTTAGCCTCTAGGCTAAAAAGGGTAGGTCAGGCTTTCAAGATCTCCTTAATTTTCCAGTGAGTACTGTTTATCTTCTCTCTCTTCATTTTATAAACACACAGTAAACTTAATTTTAAACCTTTTCTGAGAACCACCCTACCTATTATATTCTATGCTATTGCCGTAGTGTTTTCCCTTACAGCCCACTAAAACAATCATGGAAATTTTACCCTATTATTCCTCCCCTCCCCCTGTCAGCCTTCAAATTATTATTTTGTGTTTGAGAGGGCAAAATTTGTTTGCAATAATTTTGCAGTCTGTTCTCTGGTGCCTAAAACCTTTTCATCATCACACAAGAAGCACTGAGGAATTGGACAGTATTTGCTTTATCTGCAAGTAATGAAGGTAGGTAAGTTGATCTGGGCCTCTCCTCCCCTTTCCAGATGTATTCTTGTGACTGATTTTAACGAGTTTTAGCCCCTTAATTTCCAGTTATTGTTTCTCAGCTGTTAACTGCCCCCTGCCCCTTTGGCTGTGATGCTGTGACTTTCTGTGTGAGGCCCATTCAGCCGTTCAGTGTGAATTAAAACAGCAACCAACAGCCAGAGGGTCGTAACTGTTTAAGCTGTTAAGGCTCAGCTGAAAGAGTATATCCAAGTGTACTTGAGCTCTCTGTCCCTCAGCCTTCAATCTGTAGGCTGTGAGTTATGTCTCCCTTCCTCATCACGGTAGGCTGTGACAGTTATTAGCTCACAGGATTACAGTTTAAATAAAAATACATTTTAAACTGAATCCAGTGAACTCAACCTGAACTTCTTTGAATTCCCATATGCTGTCCACAAGCAGGAATATTTCTTTGGAGACCACAGCTACACAGAGACACTGATTTGCTCCAAATTCAGGAAAAGCAAGGTGAGATTACCATTTGATTCCTAAGACCATGTGAGGCGGACAACCTGCTGCAGAGTAATTGGGCCCTGACCTAGGCTCCCAAATCTTCATGTCCAGAAGTTGTTCTTTAGGTGGAGGTCATGGGTTGTTGATTTAGGCTGGGTCCTGTGGAATAGACACAAACAAAAGCTTTTACAGTTTTTGTGCTGCTATGATATGATTTTGCCTTTAGTAAGCACAAATTGTAACTTCTGATCTTCCTGGAGTCTGCTTTTGCCATAAGCTTAGCAAAAAAACATGTTCTTGGGTTTTAGCAGGATAGTTGCTTCCAGGGTAACTTACCAAATGGCAGGGTATTTGGACAGCTTGCAAGATCTGTGGAAACAAGGAGAGATTTCTCATGCACATTCCTCCCAGCCAGAACAGGATTTTAACCTTTGCAAGTGCTCCACACCTGGCACAGCCATAAGTATGTGGTCTGCTCCAGCTCTAAGCAGATGGAGCGGTGACAGAACTTGTGTGAGAGTGAAATGAGGAAGTAAGTTTGAATGTAGTGGGGAAATCTAGCAGAGATACAGATGTGATCATCCCTCTCTGGTCAGCATTTGTCAGGATGCACCTGCAGAACTGTATCCAGTTCTGGTCCCCACAGTTCAAGAAGTATGTGAACATACTGGAGAGGGTCCAAAGGAGGGCCACAAAGATGGTCGAGGGGCTGGAACACCTCCATGAAAAAAAAAAAAAGAAATGGTGAAAAGAATTTTCAGAGACAATTGAGGCTCTCTTCCTGAGGAGTCACATGGAGAAGACAAGGGGCAACAGGTATAAGTTGCGCTGGGAGAGGTTGTAGCTTGACACAGAAATTTTTTACATTAGAAACAATCATTCTCTGGAACGGCCTCTCCAAGGATGTGGTGGAGTTCCCATCATTGGAGGTTTTCAAGATGCGATTGGATGGGATGCTAGATAATCTCATCCAGGCTTCTTTTCCCATGAACGGTTGGACCAGATGATGTTTTGAGGTCCCTCCCAACCTGGGCTGTTTTACAATTCTATGAAATCTGTAATGGATGTGCTGCCACAGAACTGCATCAAGTGTGCTATGTACTTTTTCCCCAGCCTGTTGGTTAGAGAGTGCAGCTTTGGCAGAGAGGAGACGTTCAGGGAGAATTATTTGATGTGGTTTTTACTTCCAAAGCAAACTGTCCCTATATGCATATGCCCGACTTGAAGAGACTGACATTTCCCTTCCAGAGCTATTGGTTAATGGCAAGCCGTATGGGCCAAATGATCTACAGGGGCTTTGGGGTTTTTTGCAGGCAGTTATGGGTGACAAAAAGCTCACAGGCTGCTCAAGGAGGTTGTGGATTCTTCCTCTCTGGAGACATTCATAACTCAACTGGATCTGTTCCTGTGTATCCTGCTCTAAGTGACCCTGTCTTGACTTGGGAGTTGAGCTACATGATCTCCAGAGGTTCCTTCCAACCCTAACAACTCTGTGTTTCTGTGAAGATGGCAAATAAAGGAGCAGAGGTAGGAAGGGCAGAGAGAAGAGAGAGCTTGGCTGGCATAGGGGGACAAAGAGGGCCGTGGTTCAGCACTTTTCCATGCTCTCATTTTGCCTGGGAGTTGTGCAGTAAATGTTCTTCTTTACTTGTGCCAGTGGTATGTGTAAACCACTAGGTAGCAAGTAACTACTAAAAAGCAGTAACTCATTAGAATGCACATGCTACTCTATGACAAGAATAAAATGTTTCTGGACCTTTTTAAGAGAAAACCACCACAGAAATGAGTTTGCCAGTAGCAGTTACAAGGATCAGAAAGATTCTGGGTCCAGTTTTCCAGGGCCTTTTTCAGCATTTCTTCATAGAAGACTGTTTATTTTTACAGCGTACAAAAAAGTCCTACTTGCCTTTGAAGATCACTGAGAGATGAGGTGCCTGTCCCAGTGGACTCAGAGAATAACCACAAGCAGTGACATTCTCAGATGTCATCATACTTGTGTCCATGTGTTCTGTTCTATGTGTGTGTGAGTATTTTCAACTCTGCCAAAATGTAACCACACAAATCCTATTGAGCAGAAAGAGAGTCGTGTAGCTAAATTCTGTCATGGAGTTTGGAAGCATTGTGCTTAAACTAACAGTGTGTATTAACATGTTTTCAGGTTGGCAGAACCTAAGCCATTATGCTCACAATACCTGGTCTCCATGAGTGAAGGGAAGGGCTTGGAGAGGAACAGAGCTCCAATGGGTCACCTCCTGGTTGCACATTTGATATGAACAGGAATGAGGCATTTACAACCATGGAACCCACTCTGAGGACTGAAACCTGCTAGGGAGAGGTGGAATCCACCTGGCAAAGTGGAATAAAAGCATCTTTTCCAACCCAGCCCTCCTTACCAGGTTGCTGACCAGTGTGGAGAGTTGAACTAGGAAGGACAGAGAAGGGAGGCAACAATGGTGACTCAGGTGGGGTAGCAATGTGCAAGGTCAAAGTCAGGGGCTCTAAAATCATGTTGGATAAAAGAAATGCTTCATAAATGATAAAGCAGAGCAAAGGGACGCTTGCAACAACTACACAAATACAGTCAGTTTGGGAAACAAGCAGGAAGAACTAGAGGTCTCCGTGCAGCTGTGACACTCTGGCACCATTGGTATAACAGACACAGCGGAACAGTTTGCCCAGGTGGTGAGTTGTGATGGATTGATACAAGCTCAGGAACAAAGCAGGGAAGATGAAGAGAAGGATTATTGTCTGTGTGGAGGAGCTGTTTGGGTGTGTGAAGCTTCTCTATGGGAGAGATGGGCTTGCTTTCTTCCTCCTGTGAGGTGGAGAACATAGCCACCCTCTGTACCCCAGGCTGTCACCCTTTAGCTTTTTTGGGGAAAGTTGAATAGGCTGGAGTCTTTCATTGTAAAACTTACTTTCTCTTTGTTCAAGTTTGAATTTTTCAAAATCTGGATCCTACTCTGGATTTTGCAATTCGATATCCTAGAATCACATTCTCCCTGTTGGCCACAATATTGTGCATGGTCTGGGTGTTCCATCAGTAGTACACTGGGCCCACACCATGCCTTTTTCTCACATTCATTGCTTCATGGGATGGCCTGTGCTCTTTACACCTACTCTCGGCAGTACTGTATGGATTGCTTGTTGCCCACTGTCCTGACACTGTCACTAACTTGTTTTTCTTCTTTAGCACCCTAGCAGCTGCAAATATTCCTAGGAAACACTTTGGACATTTTGTCAAGTTGCTGTAAAATATATATTTGCAGAGGGCAAAAAAGGGCATGTGTCCCTCCATCCCAGCCTTGCTTGACAGAAGCCCAGCTGATGCTGATTCTGATGCCCCTTCTGCACTGCTCTGACATGTGGGTTTACTGGTTCATTTTTCCCACTTAATCTGTGGGACGTTGATTTTTGCCTCTTGTTGGAGAAGCCATGTAGTATTAATCTACTGGTGTTACAGCTGCACTTGGTGGTCCAGTGATCTTCAATCTCTTCAAGGAGTGCTTCCAGGTTTCTTCTGGTTTATCTTCTGCAGGAAACTGAGAATTAAATAAATGAGACAGGAGGAAGAATGAGGAGAGGTGTGTCTTAATTAACAAGAATCCCCCTTTTCTAGGGGACCAAGGAAAGACTTAAAAACAGAGCCTGACACCAGGGTCATGGAGTAGGCAGGAAAAGTGAGCAGGTAGTTGAAGAAGACAAGAACAGAAGGGTTCATGTCCTGAAGCAAATTACATCAACACTTGTTCCCAGCCTGAGAGCTATGGGTGGCAGAATGCACAGCTGCCCACTAAGGCTCCTTGAGCTGTGAAGATGGAGTAAGGTCTCCTCGTGTTCATCGGAAGTGTCCAGGTGCCAACAAGTGCTTCTGCTTTGCCTCTCTAGGAGCAGCAGACCAGGGACACCTGCAGCCAGCTGGACCCAAACAAACAGCTGTGGGCTTTATTCTCCTCTCACACAGATAAAGGTGACCTGACTCACCAGAGGAGGAGCTTAAAAGCCCAGGCTGGCATCTGAAAAGTCTAAAATCATTCTTGGCTTGCTCCAAAACTCCACTGAGACTTGGGGTGATATATATACCTTTTTTGTCTCGTGGAGGGGAGAAAGGATAAAATTCTCTGCTTTCCCCCCTCTTCCAACCTCCACCTCAATTGTTTTGTGATGCTTTGTATTTTTAATATGAGGTCCTTGAGACAGCACCCATTTCTTCAGCTATGTTCATGCAGCTCTTGTCTTACAGAAGTCCTGATCATCAGTTGTTCCTCTCTAATCTCAATTGTAAGAATTTTGATGTAGTGAGGGCTGCAGGATTTGTCCATCTAAAATATCCATTAAACAAATAAATTCTCCCTGAGCAGTCCTAAGTGCTTTTTGATCTAGTCTAGAAATCCATTTAACTGGAAGTTTAGTTATTGATGTACACTGCTGTGCTTCTTAAGAGACCTTTTTGTTTACTGGAGAGTGTTTCATTGAAACATTTAAAAAATACTTCATTTTAAAGATATTCTCTTCCTTGTACCCCAGACTCCTGTCGATTTCAACTGGGCATGAGAACAGCCCTTTGCCTGAGTTCACTGGCTGCTGGCTTTGGACTGCTTGTGGTCTATTGCACTCGAGGGAGTAGTATGAAGCTAATGACCAAGGGCAGAAGAGAGTAACACAAAAGGCTGCTGAATAAAGCCTGTAACAAACCAAAAATAACTAGGGGGAGGTGGGAGGAGGAGGGAAGGCGGGTTGTGCTGCACAAGATTCTAGACCGGCACTGTGTGCTGCATTACAACAACAGAGCCACGGAGAACGAGTACAAGGTACCCCATCGCTGTTTCATGTGTAGCACCAACCTGCAGCACGTGTTTCTTTCCACGTGAAGGATCCTCCAGCTCCCTGCCCCAAGAACACCACCTGGCCAGCTGAGCTAGAGGGCTGATGTTCAATAAACTGGGAACCAGAATGGCTCTTTGCTCCTACAGAACTTGTGTTGGTGACTAAGTAAACCAATTCTTAAATGAGCAGTACAAGTAGTAAGCATGCAGTAATATCCTGCTTTAACCAGACTGGAGTTGAGGATAGCATTGAAAGCATTTATTTGTGTTTTAAAAGGCTACTGGAAACTCCTTTTCAAGGATGAGTTAAGTAGCCTCATTGTCATGTCACTATTGCATTTTGAAGTTAAACAGCTCTGTGATCTATGAACTCAAATCACACAGTTAATTACCCCACATTCCCCCTTCTTACTCCCCTCCCTCTCCCGCTTTGCTCTTGAAATACATTATATTTCTTTGACAGTCCACCAAGAACAATGTCTGCTTTTGTGACAGCGACATTGCCAGTGGTGTAAAAATCTATGCGTCTGTCAGGTTTCCCCATGTGAAACATAATTGCTTAATTTCCATTTGAAAGTACATCCCTGACATTAGAACAACGTAGACACACCAAAGATAACAATGATTTCCTGACACCTACAATAGGGCATAATGCGGTAATAAATATGTGTGCAAAATGAATGCTCTGCACACAGAGGGAGCAGGTCTGAATTTACAGCTGCAGATGAAGTGTTCCTCAGGAAAAAAAAAATAATAAAAAGAAAGAAACCAACAGATTAGCATCAGTGTGAGTCTATGTCAACCAGATGGCTTGCTATGGAAAAAGAGCTTCCCGGCTTTATTCCGGTAACCCTGGCTAGCAGGCTGAATGTCTGAGATGAGAAGAGAAAATGATCTCATTCTGCTGGGTTTTTTTCCTCCTTGCATACATACAGTTTGAGCTTGAGTGGAGTAAAAGCTCTGAAAAGAACACAGAAGTTGTCCCCTAATGGTGGCATGTGATGG
This sequence comes from Sclerurus mexicanus, assembly GCA_013396755.1. NCBI lineage: Eukaryota > Metazoa > Chordata > Aves > Passeriformes > Furnariidae > Sclerurus > Sclerurus mexicanus. The sequence continues at coordinate 18,060 of VWZF01000302.1, read as the reverse complement.
ACCAGAAAAGCTCCTGGACACGGGTTCAAGCATGCCAAAAACATAGTGGAGAGCACTGCCAGCTGGGAGGAGGGGAGCCCTTGGGTCACTGCCACTGGTTCTAGCCAGGTATCTATCTAGCCAGGCTAGATCTTGAAATGATGATGTGTTTCTTCCTCTGACTTCTCCCTCCCTGATGCAACCCCAAAAATGTTTGGAGCAGAGGTCATGTCCCCAGGGCCCCAGTTCCTACCATCCTAAGATGTTAATATGGTGCCAGTCATGGTGTGGCGTGTTGGCCCTAACCTGTCACTGGGCTTGGCATTAAGCACATAGGCAGTTCATGTGGAGGCAGCTATACCAGGCTACTGCCTGGTCCAGGTCACCTCATTTGATTTTAGGCGTTTATCTGAACACTTAATTAGGAGCAGTTTCTTCCAGGGTCACTGGGTGCAGAGATGTGTCTTCATTTGAGTGTTGACAAGGAGTCTGGTTGTGCCACTCTCTACAGATTGTGGGGAAAAATCCTAGTGTGATGACTCCCAATTTGGCCTGAAGTTAAATGGGATGAGACCAGACTCAGATGCCTACCTTCAGGGTGATGACTGTTCTCCTTTGCTGGAGCAGGTCAGGACATCCTCACCAGCAGACTATCTGAATCACACATCATTTCTCCCTGGAGGCTCTGCAGTTGGGCAGCTAAAGAAGGGACCTGTAGCTGACAGTTTGAAGAAGTCCAAGTGCGCTTATCTTTACAAACATTAGAGACTCAATATTGGATTTATAGTGTTGGCTTGCTTCTAAAGTATCATTTCACAAAAGCTCTTGTACAATGGTTCCTAGGTCAGACATCATCTTTGGAAGATGTACTTCATGCAGCCGGCTATTTTGCTTGGAGTTTCTGGTTTCCACTGAGAATTAAGCACATTTTAGTGACACTGTGATGAGAGTTGTCCTACAGAAAGGTTGTAAAAGTAGTCGGGGTGATTTGACCTCTCTTATCTACAACAAATGATGAGATGTGACTGTGCACCAAGAAACAGGAGATGAGTCCTTTTTCTCATTGGAGAAGTTGTGACACCATTTGTTAAGACCTGCTTCAAGGCTAGGGCACCATTCACAGGACAAGAGCTGAATAGTTATTTTTCATTTTTTCTTTGTTTAGATTCTGTTCCAAATGGAAATTTCTCACTGTAAGAAGTGAGGAAGATGTTTAACTTTGATTTGATCTATGGTAGAATTAATGTGCGTGGAATATCCAGTGCTTGATTCTTTACTTGTCTTTGGCAGTGAATGAATGTCTGTCATTGCAAATGTCTACGAAATTACTATTTTAATGACCTGTTTGCTTCAATTAAGGCCTGGCTATTATCTTTCCAAGAGGCAGAGGGTTGGGGAGGGAGAGACAGAGGAGGAGAAAAAAGCTGATCACTAGGACGTGTGAGTAGAACATTTAATGGGCCAGCTGAAACTGAGAGTGGATTTGGAAAGGCTGTGTGATGAATCTGTGACATTGCAATATTTCAATCATCACATTACAGATTCTGGTTCATGCATCATTTGCTATGAAAGTTTTGAGATTTTAATCAGTGTTTCAAGAGTAAATTGATACAGCCTAATCATTTAGAATCTCTGGCACAAGACCAAAGTGTATTATGTTAAGTGTATGTTATGTATTATAAAAGTTTCTTGCTGAAAATTAATTGAGTATTCCCGTGCTAGATAATGTTTCTCCATTCCCCAGAGCCCATCCCTTTGCGTGCGAGTATTTTCCCAAGTGCGATGCAGATGCCAGAGAAAAGGTGAATATATAACATATGTAAAAGACTGGCTCAGTTAGACACAGCACGGTATCAAGCCTGCTAACCTCCCTGGCTAGATTGTGGGGCTGTTTATTTGTCTGCATGATGTGTAGGAGGAAAACTGCTGGGTACAAAATGAAAAAAAAAAAAGTATTTTCCGCAAAATATAAGAAAGCCTGTGCCATGACTGTAATTCATGTAAAAAATTGGAAATGTGTTTGCATTTCTACTGATGACTTATGCGGACTTGGCAGAACAAGCAGCCCAAGTAAATGACACAGTTAGCAGCCAGTGAGTCTAGGTAATGGATGTGCCATCAGTCTCTATATTCAAAGGCTCACTACATTCCCATCTTATGCTTGTTCTGGATTTTGTACCTGTGACAATGCTGATAAAAGGAAGGAGTTCGGAGATGCGGGGTTGGACACGCTTTTAATTTGCCAAAAGTCAACACTGGGTGGCCACCAGCATTATTTATCCTCTGTGCTGACATTTCTGATACAAATAATTTCCATCTGAAGAAGCTGGTTTCTTGGAGGAATTTGGGCCCCTTTTGCAAAGAGGGGTTGTTTTTGGAACTTCCTCTAACTACCTTCTACAAAGGCACTAGATTCATATACCCCTGCTGCCTGATTCATGATTCTGCCCACAGACTTCCCAGCTGAGTCTCCCCATCATCAGGATGTTCTCCCCAGCATCGTCATTGAAGCTGCCCTGACTCATTTATGAGTTTTGGTCATTCACAATGTCAGGCAAAAGAAGATGGGTATTGTCTGCCCACAGCTGGATCTCACTTCCTTCAGCTCCAGTCTGAAGTTCTCCTCATTATACATTTACTGCATTTACTACCTCTCATGTTCTCATAAGATGTCAATGCAAGTTCATTAGTTTGAACTGAGCTGACCAAAGGTTTGAAGCTCATTTGTACACATCCCAGGTAAGACGGCCCCCTCATTATTGCTTAAGTCTTTCAGCCATAAAGTGAGGAGAAAGGCATCATTTCTCTTGATAGCTTTGGCTAGGACACCTAGCCTCCCCTTTGACTGTCTGTCTTTGCCTTTTTTAAAGCCCCAAGGCAATGGAGGGAAAGCATTTGTTTAGGGTCACTTCAAATGCTTCAGTCAGACAGAATTAATCGTTTAATTTTGCTGAATATTGGGAATTTAATTTTGCTGAATATTGGGAACGTCTTTCTGTTTCAGTTTAATGCCTAGTCTCCTCCCAAAGGTAAAGTCAATAATTCTCAGTGGCCTTAATTAAAGCACACTTATTACTAGTCCTTTTAAGATCAGACATGGTCCATAAGATGGAGGAGGGAGATAGCTGGAAGGAGGTCATCCAGCTCTCCTGAGGAAAGAAAATCTCAGTGGACTCAAGCAACTCCTTTCTGCTTAGAAGGTTTGTAGTCCCTTGCCTCCATACATGGCCTGGCTTCTATCACAGAAATGTCAAGAGTGCTTTTGCTGGGTGCACACATAGCAACTCTCATTTACTGAGTGGAGAAATTCTACATCTGGCTTCCCCTTCAGGACCTTTTCACCCCAGAGTCATGCATTTGCAGTCTCACTCTGCAGTACTCTCTGACCCCTCTTTCAAAGGACAACTAGCTGGCCTCATCTGTCAGTAGCTTGCTCATCACCCAGTGGCCACAAAACAGCTGAGGGGTGTCCTGTTAACAGGTCCTCTGCTTCCAAAGGAGTCCTCCTGAAGTCTAAGGCTGCAGCCTTCACCCTATCGCCTGATCATCTGACGTGTTGTCTTTGATAACTGGAGAAGGTACTTGGTTGTCCTATGGGAGAGGCTTCATGCTCATGATCACAGGTGATTTAGCATTGTAAGGGAATGCAGTTTAGCCACCAACTCTTATAATTATCACAAATAATCCAAACACTTAATCATCTGTTCTCTGTTCATAGTGGCACACCCTGGTAAGACAGTGAGCAGGAAATAGAAATGGAGTATCTGAGAAGGTAAAATACCTCTAAGGTTCAAAACCAATATCCCTCTTCAACACTGAGGGTGAAAGTTCTTCCCTTTAGCAAAAAAGTGAATCATTTGGTGACTATGCCATCCTCATCTTCTCCCTTCGTGTCACTTACACATGGACAAAATCTTTCCAAAAACAGGTGGCAACGCTCTTTTTTTCATAAATCATAGAAGAGATTAAAGAATTTCTTTGGAATATCCTTCAAAGGTATTGTAGTCCTAACACCAGATACCAGAAGACACAAATGCTTTTGCTTTGTTTAACACATACATGGAATAGCACAGCCAGGCACAAAACCTAACAAAGAGCTAGAAGTTCTCAGCTGCTTGAGCTGAACATCTCCTTCTAAAGCTCAGAGTCCATTTCTTCCCTCCTGTCACTGGTTGCTTATTCATCATATGGCTGTGACCATCCAACCACACCTGGTCTCTTCCTCACTTGTCCCATCGAGCTGTTCCATGACATGGGAATTGCTATGATCCAGTATATTGCTATTGAGAGATCTCTTGTTTCTCCTGCCCCATCAGGGCCCATAAGCCCCTCCACAATTAACCCTATTCCTCTCTAAACTCGTCTCTGCATCTTCCAGAAGCATGAAGAGATGAGATAGCATCAGGAACTCTGGAATTTGGTGAATGTGGTTGAAACCGCTGAACAGGTTATGGCCAGCTAAAACAGGCCATAATAATAGCCATGGCTCAGCACTGCCTTCATTTGTTTTCCAGTGAGGGAGTGTAGAAGTGCACTCACAGAGATGGGACAGCATGAGTCAGTGCTTGCCACTTCTGCAGAAGCCCATGAGCACTTTTATGCTCTTCTATCTCCCAACAGCAGGCATAGGGGTGCTTATGGAGCCTTTTCTACAAATGACCTAAGAGAAAGGAAGGGATTTTGGTGGATGAGCACCCCAGATTTCTTCTGATCACATCCTGACCTTTGCCAAGTCGTTTTGTCTTTCTTTGTCTGCGCCCCTTGAGCAAAATCAAATGGCGCTTCTGCAGCTCAGTGAGGTGTCTGGTGCTCCTACAATGAAGGGGCTAAACTGTGTCAAGAAGTAACCAAGTTACTATGAGCTTTTTATAGGGTCAGACCTTGGGAATGCCTACAGCAGGGAAGGAAGAAATCATTAGTAAAATATTCAGGTGGATCTCTGCAGGCCTCAAGGAGGGACAGAACCCAACACCGTGAGGTGCAGGTGTCAGGGGCAGAAATCATAGCTTTACTGAATTCTTCAAATTCATGGAATACAGCTTTTTCTTCCCTGTTTGCAGATTCCTTAAGGTTTGTTTTTTTTCTAAGGGAAGGACACATTACTTTATAGTGTTTTAAGTCTGCTAACAAGAGGCATTCCTTGTCTCTAAAGGTCACAAAGGCTTCAGGTAGAAAAATCTCTGCTATAGCTGTAAGTAATAACTCCTACATATGTGCTGTTCCAGACTTTATAGGACAACACAATCTCAGTTTCTTAGCCAAAGTAGTACATGGGTCTCCTACTACCAAATCTCTGGTTCATCATGCTTAACTTTGTGCTGTGCTTCACTTGGGAATGAAGTCAAAGATAGGGAGCCAAAGTTCTTGGTCAGTGTTACCACTAAATCTTCTGTATATCTCAGAGGACTTGACTTATGGCTCCAGATCCAGCTTGCAGACACCTGCCCTCATACTGTATGTCTTTCATTAAATTAGTCTCTCAGCCAATGTGATATTAGCAAACTGAAGTTTGGGGGCTCTTTACTTTTTTAAGGCCAATCACTGTGTCACAACAGTATAGCTCATCATTAACTTTATATTAGCAGCCAAAGAGAAAGGCTCTAGACTGTATTTGATTTTTAAAATATAGGTAATAGCACTTCACCCTTTTCCATTTTGGGACTTGCAAAAGCAGTGAACACTTCTGTTTACCTTTATTACACAGTATTGGCATTCCTAAAGTCTGGACTGAAAACTCATCTTTTTTTCATTACAGTGCTCAATATCAGGCTTTCTGCAATTTATTGTTTCTTATTTTCCATGTATTATGACAAAACACTAATCCTAGGATGTCCAATGCCATTGCTAATTGGAAAGTCACTCTTCATTGTTCTTTTTCATTCATTCTCCATTAAGCCAGCTGGCTTTAGCTGCTGGCAGATAAAAAGTGAGAACACAAGGAGGTGTTAAAAAAAGTGCCAGAAAAATCTCCAGGCAGTCATCAGTGTGAACAGATCTAGTTTGTGTAGTCACCCCAGGAGAAAGCTCTCGTAAAGCTGACAAGACACTTTCTTGAGTTCTGCATGCAGCTCTGTGACCCTCAACATAAGAAGGATGTGAACCTGCTGGAACAAGTCCAGAGGAGGACCATGAAGATGATCAGAGGGCTAGAGCTGCCCACTTATGAAGACAGGCTGAGAAAGCTGAGTTTGTTCAGCCTGGAGAAGGGAAAATCTTCTAGGAGCCTTCCAGTACCTGAAGAAGGCTTACAAGGAAGATGTAGGATGATTTTTTTTAAAGAATATGTAGTGATAGGGAAAGGGAAAACAGCTTTAAACTGAAAGAGGTGGGATTTAGATTAGATACTAGGAAGAAATTCTTTACTGTGAAAGTGGTGAGCACTGGCACAGAGAAGCTGTGGATGCCCTATCCGTGGAAGTGTTGAAGATCAGGTTGGATGGGGCTCTGGGCAACCTGGTCTAGTGAAAGGTGTGCCTGCCCATGGCAAGGGCGTTGGAACTAGACTATAAAGTTCCTTCCAACCCAGACCATTCAATGACTCTATGGTGATTCTGTGCATGTACTGTCCTGTGGGACTTGCTTGTTCTCCTTAGCAGGGCTGGTTCATTGCATCCAGCTCTGTTGGAAAGAGTTGCTACATTGCTTCTGATTTCTTTTGTCGTCTGCCATATTGCAGATACTACAAGTCACATAGCAAAAGCAGAAAACCCAAAAATCTCAGATCAAAATTGTGCTAGAAATTTCCTTATGGAAGGTGGAGGAATATAGGTGGAGTGGAGCGTAACTAGGCACAGCAAATGCATGTGAGGTGGCTTGAAGGACTATATTGGATCAAAGAAGTGGAGTGTAAAGCCCTGGGAACAATTCCCTTCTGTTTTGTGACCTTCATTCAGCAGACCAGAACTGAGGTAGAAATATTATGGAAGCACAAGGTGTCTGCATTCTTAGATCCAATTTTTTCCTTGGAACTGTCTGACACTTCTACTCTCATTTCCCCATGTAGCTCATAATAATCTTACAATGCCTCTAGAAGACTCCAAAGTCTTCAAAGACACTCTTGAAAAACTCAGTAATGAAGATGACTTGTGACTTTGAAGTGAGGTTGCTGCAGGGCAAATGGCTAATGGAGTGGCAGGTGGTGGTTTGTTCTGCACAATGTAAATGACCCTCACAATCATTCATCATCAACCTATAAAGCTGTGAACTCTGCTGTGACCATACCAGTGTATTTAATGGAAGCAGTGTTCATTGTAAGTATTCAGAATAAGGCCAAATAAGATTATAAAACTGATTCAACTTGTGAGTCCCACATAGTGCAAAATTGGAAATTTGGTGTTAAGCATGGCTGTAGTGGGATCCTACTAGTGATGCCCTTTAGCTATGGTTGGGTTTAGTACTAATGTAAATCCCTGTTCCCAAATCCCATTGCTACTGGTGCAGTCTTACCAACCTGGAGTGTAGTTTTCCACTGACATTGGCAATAGTAAGTCTTTTCCCTAGAAACAGGCAGGGACCAGATACAAACTGAAGTCAGCAAAGCCACAGCTTCCACCTGTCCTACAGTCTCTCAAGATGAGGTCACTTGTTAGGGATATGGGGACTCCAGCAGCAAAGCCAAAGGGATGGATTTTAAAGGGACTTAGTTCCCCCTCTCCCATGGTCTCCAGGAAGAGTGGAGCACATAAATGCTGTAGAAAAAAAATTTGGCCGTCCCTCAGGGACTATTTACTATAGCATTCAGATGAGGTATGACCTGGCTTTACTAGGCTCATATGGATCATCCTCAGCCCACCTCCCCTTGTGTGAAATAAAGTATCAGGACCACTTTAAAACAAGCCCCTGATGTGCTCTCTGCCAGCAGTGCCACTTGTGCTGAGCAGCTGCTCATCATCACTGCTCTGTAACAGTGACCACTCCACTGCCCAGGCTTCCTGCAACATCTGCCTCCAGAAGGGTTTAGAGGAGGAAGAAAGCAGGGGTGACAGTAAGAAGGGCCCTGAGGAACCAGGAAACTGGATTCAAAAGCAGGAGGGAAGAAAGGCTTTTAAGGGCTAGGCATTCTTACATTTTCTTTTCCTTTAATGAGCACAGGCTTGCTTGGATCCTCACATCCACACAAAGACGTGCAGGTAGTTGCCAAGTTGGGTTTGTGTGTGCAGCTATCACAGAACTATGGAGTAATGAGTCCAAAAAGGGATTAAACAGATTCAGAAAGGGTAAGTCCATGGTGGCTGTTAAACTTGGTGGTCTGGACACAACCCCAGGTCTAGAAAGCCTTTAAGTTGATGATTGCTGGAAGCCAGGACAGGATGCCAAACAGAGCATCAGTCTCTGCATTTCCCCTTCTTAAAGATCTTCCCTAAGGATTTTCTACCAGCCCCTGCTAGAATGCTGAGCTAGATGGACCTTTGATCTGACTGTGTTCCTCCAACTTCATGTTGTTATTCCCATATGTAATTTGGGCACAAAAACTGAGAAATGAGCTTAGCTGTCCTCCTCAATGCCAATACTATCCCTGGCATTCTCAACACATATAGAATCTGTGCTTCTCACATGTGCTGGCTAAACGCTGGTGGCTGCATGCATTGAGTAAGAATTCATAAATCTGTTACTGTTTTCACACTCCTGAGGTTCAAAACTATTCAAAACTATTGTCTTTGCCAGAAACAATAGCCTTTTCATCTCACTAGATGGGAAGTGGGATCCTGCTGACTCGTTTTCTGCCATGGATGCTCCTGCTCTGTCAGTATTTCAGTCTTTCTCTTTGATGAGGTCCCACCCCTGTGTGCAGTGATATATTAGCCAACAAACAGGCAAAGGGATTGTATCTGGACCAAGATTCATGGGACACTTCATGGTACATTGCTGGCATTTATTTTGCTTACTGCAGGGTAGGAGTCAACACCGCATCCATGGGTATTTCAAAGACAAGTTGCTAAGCACATGATGCAGTGAAATCCCCTTGGGGGCAAAGATGTCTTAGTCATAGATTTTGTCTGGCTCCCACTGGTAGAAGGTAGGGTGTACACAGACCAAGAAGATACACTTGTCTGTGCAAGCACAGGCTGCTGTATGTGAAGGTGGGGGGCAGTCTGTGTTCCATGTCCTGGGGCTGGAAAAGGGCTCAAAACCAGCTATTTGAGTCATGTTTCTAAACCTAAATTACCCCTCCAACTTCCCTCTCCTACACCCTGCAGAGAATTTCTATTTGTGCTTCTAACACACTGCAAAACTCTTTACCTACTCCCTTGTTCTTCTGCATGTTTGTCTACTGGTTCACTCCGACCATTTCAAGACATGTTCCCCTATTCCCATCTCAGAGTCCTTGCTGGCTCTCGTCTCCCCCTTCCACTCTCAAAAATATTAAAGTAACTGAGACAAAGAAACTTCATCCCTTATGTCATTTGATATCCCCTTAACATATGTTTGTATTGTGTCCTCCAACTCCAGGTGCTTGGTTGCTATTTGTTTTGGGCCAGGGCAGTGTTTCCCTCTTTCACATGTACGGTTTCCCAGGCAAGGGGAGGCATAGATCTAATTCTATGTCTATTACATCAATTTTTCTCTATATCTACTTTCAAAAGACATCCTGCTACCTCATTTTCATATAATCCAGTGTGTTCACTGACAGCCAACAGGAAAGGGGAAGAGAAAGTATGGCAAGACACTGTGATAAAAATTGCATTTCTTGAAGGATTTTCTTTAGATTTTAAATGGAGAATGGCTGAATTACTTGACACTTCAAAATAAATTGAGCTTGCTATCTTTTCCCAGAATTCAGAGCAGTATTGTTTTACCTGCTTTATACTGGGCCAGCAGGCCTCCTGTACATGCCTTTCTGTTCACCCTGTCTGCGCTGAGGCTTTGTTTTCATCCTCAGCTGCAGGCAGATACTTCCCTGGAAAGCATGTGGACCTTTTCCCTTTCACTTCCTCTTCAGTTTCTCTTCTTTCATCTCTTTTGAACTTTTGATTTGGCAGATCTCTCACAAGAAAAAAAATGTGGAAACTAGGACAAGGAAGCCTATGGCAACATGGGTACTAAGAATTGTCAAAAGTAAATTCAAAGTTGAAATGACAGTGCAACGTCATTAGTACATTTTGACGGCCAGGGCAATGGTACCCAAGGCAATAGTTTATTGTTCTAGGTGAGTTTGTGCTACAATTGGTTCTGGGTGCAAACAGCTTCCTGTGTACTATGTCCTTTTGTACAGCATGGTGTAAAAGAACCTGATAGAATCAGCCCCAACACTCCAAGCAGTCAATAGACCACTTGATACTTCTGGTAAGGATCTACCTGGACTGGAAAAGATGTCAAAAAACCTCATTTCCTTTGAGAAAGGATACCAAAAAGCTAGATGGAAGGCTTTCTAGATATTAAATAGCTGTACAAAAAAGAATTCAAGCAGCTTTTAAGTAGAATTCTATACCCCTCAATAAGTAGTTCACAATGCACAGCACATGGGTAGGCAGCTAAGTCCCATGGAGTTCTTCTGCCTTCCTTGCTGTCGATATTACACTCTGCCCAGGCATGTCACGTTGCAGGATTGGAGCTCAGCAAAGCCCTCTGTAACTCATATTTCATAAAAGTATCCAAATTTCACACATAACCCAGGAAAAACTGATCCCATAAAAAAGAAAGTGTGAGGGTCCATATTTGTGGATTCTGGTCTGATTTGCTGTTTTTACCAGGAAATCTCCTTCATGAATGCCAACTCTGTAACCATTCGGCCTCTGCTCTTTTCTGGCTCATGCATCATCACCAGAAATAAAAAATCCTGCAATTGGAACTTAACAATTCCACTGTGAGGCATGAATCAGAAAGGAATCCAGAATTCTCTCCTACAGCTCCATTAGCTCTGCAGTGCTAGTAAAAATTATTTGTTGCTAGCAATTTTTTTTAGCAGAAAAGAACTTTGCAAGACTTCTCAGAAAGGAATCTGTTCTAGCCACTTAAGGCTTCATTTGCACACTTATTTTGCTGTTTGTTATTGCACTTTACAGCAGTTATTGATGGTGTGAAGTATGTGAAGGTGTTATACATAGAGCACAGCAAGCAGCGTTTTGTGACTACTTAATTTCTATCTGTTCTTGCGGAAGCATGTGTTGGTAATACATAAAGCAAGTCAAAAAGACTCCATGATGCTCATTTCTCAAAGTTCATTACAAGAACAGTTTTTCCATCTTTCTATAACAACGTATAAATGACTTTATCTCACAAACTGGGCCTTGGTTTCCTGCATATAAAACCAGAACTGTTCTGGGTTGCATGATAGGAAGTGATGCCAAATGTTACTAGGAGGTAAGAGCCAGCTGAGAACCTTGGTTTTATGCAGGGATCAGAGCAGAACAGCTTCAATGCACTACTATGACAACTGGAGACTGGACTTTAAACTCCTGAGGGGAAAGTTCCACTAACATCAACAGAAATTTTGCCTGAGTGTGGAATGCAGAGTCGGACCCTTTATTTGTTCACTAGGGGAGGAAGTAATGCCACAGTAAGAAAGCTGTTCTTGTAAGTTATTTATTGCTGAGTGTAGGGTTGGTTAGGATTTGTGCCAGGTACTAAATCACTGCAGGTCATGGAAATTTTATTTTTAAGCATTGCTCTTTTGGATGCCCCAAAAATTGCTTTAGCTGTGAATTATTCTGAAAGACCATGACCAATAAAAATGTGCGAATCATAAATCAGAGACAACATGTTCATGCTGGAGATCCTGAGTATAAAATAGGAAACGAGAATCAGGACTACTAAGAAATATGTTCCTTTTTCTTTTTTTTTTGCTGCAGGTATGACCAAGTGTAAATCCTAAGTCCTTGCTTTCAAGGGAGTTGCCTCAAATATTCCACAAAATCTATAGGTACCTGCAAAGAACTCATGTTTATGTATCCAAGCTCATATTTTACCTTCTTTATCTCTCTATTTTGTGCTTTCTCTTTGTTGCACATCCACAGAAAGCCTGGTTCCTACTTATTTGCCCCACATTCATCACTGTTGTAATGCACCGATCTTGCAGAACACCTTTTGAGCAACACTAGAGAGGACAAGTCTAAGATGCTCAAGGACTCTCTTGGTTCTATGTAGCTCAAATTTCTCCAGGTAGAACCCTGAGTAAAAAGAGGAGAGCCTGCCAGCAAAAAAGTCCAAACACAGAAGGCAGTGGATGTTACACCCTTTCCAAGTTATTACCTCACTCAGTACACCCTGTTGCTTTGAGAGGCCTTGAGTCCAGGCAGGGAAGCACGCTACTGCTGAGAGGTGTGGATCTGCCTGCCAACAATTGACTCTTGTATGAGCAAAGCAATTGCTAGGATTTTTACAATGTGAGGGTTAGGAGAATCTTACTCCTCCATCTAAACACCTGGATTTTAGGTGGTGGGTGGAAATATTATGTAATGTGAAAATAATTCTGTTCACATGGTATGTATGTGTGGGTGGCACTGTTCACACCTCCTCTTACAGCTTCCCTTCATGTTTCTCTTAGACATGCTGGATTATCCCCCTGATGCACCTACCTTTTTCCACTGACTCATGCTGATTTGACTGATCCTAGGGACATCCACAAAATGGAATCTCCAAAGTAACCTGCTATAGGTAATTCCAAAATGACCCCTGTTGTATTATTGCTCTAGCCAAAAGTGATGGGGAAGAAAATACTCAGGTAGGTTTGTTCCATCTGCACTTCCTTTTCGTTACCTAAAAATCTACTGAGCTGAGGTGGATGCTCTTGCAAAGACTATGACTCTTTGTCCACAAAGCTGTGTTGACAGTGTCTCCAAACAAGGGCAGTTTGTTATTTTCTCAACAGCCCCATCCAGAGTAGATCCCAACCCTGGTCAGTCATTAAGAATAAAAAAGGAAGCATAATGCATCATATTAGCTTCACATTGTCACTACCTAGAATGTTTAGTAGGACCTCCTTGAACAACCATGTCCCACAGAAACTTGAACAGTCTGGTCCACACTTTGCATTCTAGGGCCTAAATAACATCTTGGTTCTTTGTAGGAACCTGTGCACTTCCTTGGAGAAACAAAGCTATAGCCTTGGACCGATGTTGGGTAGGGCAGCTTTTGTAAGAAGAGGAGGATTGAGTTTGTAGCTGTTTAGTTATTTTTGTATCGTCTTGTGGCTGTCACACTGGTGAAAGCAATTGGCAGAAGAGAAGAGATTACTGCCCCATTGCATCCATGACAAACATGACTCTGAACACCTTGCCAAGGAGCTATTGTCTCTTTCTCACAGCAGAGCATGCTGAAGACAGTGTTCTGTGTATATACAATTAATGTCATGCTTTTGTAGATGGCCAATAAAGAGTTGCAAAATTTCATATTTTCAATGAACAATTTAACACATGTCCTTGTATAAGTAGCTCTTGAAAGCAAGGAGCAAGTACAAAATAAATCATTACATCAATTATTTTGTGTGAGTTACTAAATTACTTTTTTCCTATCCCTAAACACAAACACTGACAGAGTTTGTTTCTGTGTACTTGTTTCTCTAAATTGCCAGTGTACTGACTTTTTGGCTATGCTTAAATGCATGTTTGAGTGCATTATTTGATTCTGGATTGCAAAGTTCTTCCTGCTGCAAAATTAGAGTCCCACAGCCTGAATTCAGCATAGCATTTAATGTGAATATCAACCAGAAATGCAAGTATCTTGGCATTCACTGGAGCTTGAAGTCCTGCTTAAATATCTATGGGTATATAACATCTGTTTCAAAGCAAGATTTCAGTCATACCTACCTGATTGGGCTCCTCAATCATGGGGTTCATGATCTCTTGAGAGGCAACTCCCATTAAAAATGAATGATTGATTACTCTTAGTGCATGGTTAGCAATGGGGTTGGTTATGCTGGTAACCCTTAGGTATTCATGTCCTATTGTTTTATCTGAACAACAGGAAATTCTACAGTCAAAAAATGCCCAATCCCTATGATTCATTGAAGTTAATGTTAAAAGTCCCATAGAAGTGAGAAGGACTCAGACAATGGCCCAGTCTTATGAGGTGCCAAATACTTCCATTTCCATTGAAGGCATGGGTGCTCAGCCATTGGAAGGATAAGTAACTACCCTTAACATGGACAAAAAAAATTTAAAATATGATTTCAAAGATTTCCTAATGAAAACATTTAACTTTGGGGTTTTTTTATACATGCATGAGTGAAAGGAAAATTGAAAAGATCTCTAAATCCTGATCTCAGATCAGAGAGTCATGGAATCAGCTAGGTTGGAAAAGACCATCGAGTCCAACCTTTGACCCAACATCATGTTGTCTACTAGACCATAGCACTGAGTACCACATCCAGTCTCTTCTTAAACACCTCCAGAGATGGGGATTCCACCACCTCCCTGGGAAACCTATTCCAATGCCTAATCACTTTCTCTGTAAAAAGAACTTCTTCCTAATGTAGAACCTAAACTTCCCCTGGTGTAGCTTAAGACTGTGCCTGCTTGTCCTACTACTGGTTGCCTGGGAGAAGAGACCAATACCCACCTGACTACACCCTCCTTTAAGGGAGTTGTAGAGAGTGATAAGGTCTCTCCTGAGACTCCTGTTCTCCAGGCTGAACAACCCCAGCTCCCTCCCCTGCTCCTCACAAGACTTGTGCTCCAGTCCCTTCACCAGCCTCACTGCCCTTCTTTGAACACCCTCCAGCACCTCAATATCCTTCCTGAACTGAAGGGCCAAAGCATCTCAAAGCACTGAAAAGAGAAATAGTTTTTACAGAAGTGTTTGCAAGAACTGATGTCTGAAGTTCTGAAGTAACTCTGGTCACCCCAAATTTTCACACATTTTTACTTCCTGTGATCACATCAGGTTGTTTGGAAGCTCATCATAGAACCAAACAAAAAACACATACAGAAAGGTCACCCACCAAAGAAAGAAGCAATAGAAACATTTACTTTATAAATTCTGTGGACATTGGCAAAGGAATCAAACTTGGAATACATTGAATTCATCATATCCATCATTTGGATGGGCTCCCAGGCAGAGCAGGTATTTGTGATTGTCATAACATCACTGAAGAGTGCTGTGCAAGAATCAAATTCTCATGAGGAAGAAGTCAGCTCTTAGATGTACATTTCTGCATAAAGGCTTCCATTCTTATTTGACTAAGTAATAGACTTTGACAACAGATTTCTGTAACTTGCCAAAATTCTATTAATTGGCTTAATAGATGAAGAAAAGCTTTCTGCAAGGATAGGAAAAATTCCCATTTTTCCCTGTTTGGTAGCTGAATTAACACTGATTGAAGTGTGGACATCTACACTTCAAAGTTACTTTTGACATCCTAGCCTGAGTATTCTAGTATTCTCAGCAATATTGGCCAGAATTTATGTAATTTCTATTTTGCATCTGTTTATAGACAGGATTTTCCTGAAGAAGAGCAAGAACCCAGAGCCACAGAGCTCTGGGCCCACAGACTCATGCTGAACATCAGGATGGGACCAAAGAAAACTCCCATGCTTGTGCTGTCGATATAATCTGTCAACATGTGCTGTGGACTGACAAACTGGGGACCTGCTAACAAAGTATCTCAGTTCTCTTCCCACTGTGTTTTTTTCCTAATTATGGAAAGCAGCGAGCTGGAGTAGGGAAACAATGGCAACAGTGCACTGTAGAGTTCGGAAGGCTGAGGATATAGATCTAGACCCACGAATTTTAGAACACTCTTGTGCCCCTCAGTTTACCCATAAACACAGAATCTCTCTGAGTGCCTATTTTTAGTGGAGAATTAAAAGCACAAATTTGCAGCTCTAACTCCAAATTCATGATCACCTTTTTGTCCAGACACAGTGAAGCTCAGAATTATAATGCAAATAAACGCATGCAATGTGTGCAGTAAATTATGTGTGCTAAGCAAGAAGCAGTCAGACATCTCCAGTGGAAGTAGCTAAAAAAGGCTTGCTTAGCAAGTGTCACATGGGACTTTGCTGAGTTGGTATATTCCAGGATGAAGATCAAGCAATAAATGTGTCAGAAATGTCCTTCTTTTCTGCTGTGAAGTACTTCTACTTCTACTTCTACTTCTACTTCTACTTCTACTTCTACTTCTACTTCTTCATAATAGGGTTCTTTTTTAAAAAGCTTTGTATGAGTGGTACTCAGTTATGAATTAATGATGCAACTCTCACAGCTGGAGTTCCCAGCCTGTTCTTCATGTGCAGTCAATCTGTTCCCCATCATCATAACTGCAAATTATGATCCCTGATGATATTTGTATGCTCTGGGTGCTGTAATTCATCACGTGGAGAAAAAGATACCTTGGAACTGCTCTGGTAAATACACTATTACAAAGGGAGCTGCAAAGTTTAAGACCAGACATATTAGGAGAACCATAAGCAGAGTACAAGAAGGGAACCTGCAATACCTGCATCCACCTTTTTCCCTTCCTTAAGCTGATTGCTTAAGCTTCCTTAACCTAATGTGCTTTGTCAGCATGGCATACAGCAAGTTCTTCGTCTGCTCTGCCCAAATTCTGGGACCTTCTCCATTTTTCTTCTCCAGTTGGTTTGAAAGCTTTGTCCATGCCAGATGCCACTTGTTCATTGGGAAAAGGTTTCTTATCACACTATGATGTGCAGTGTTGAGGAGTTTTACCTTCAGCTCCTCTAGTTACACCAAGCTGCAAAGCTTGGGAGAGCAAGGGTACACCATATATTGCATGGACTCCGTCCAGATCACACAGCCTTTAAATAAAAGCATGGGGCAATGACACTACTAACACACACGTTTTTCTCCTTTACACCTTCCCAACCCATGGATTAGTGTGTGATAGAAACAACACAATCTAGCAACGCTTAATAGTTTTAGACACATCTATTAGTACTTAATCCCAAGACTCTTTGGAAAGAAAGCTGCAATAACAGACTGGTATAAACAACCAAGTAAAGCCTTCTGCACAGGCTGAGGTACAGTTGTGTCTTCTGCTCGTCACACTCCCCCACAGAGAGAGCTGTATCTCATTCATGGGAAACACTATGATTGCTCCTTTTTTCTATGCCCTAGATATAGACAATTGACTCCCATATGAGTCTGGCTGCTGCACCTGGCCACAGAATATGAGAAGACCATAACTAGCCATTTAGGAAGAGCTCTGTACACACAAAAGGCTTTGTAGGAAACATACGCTATCCTTGCTGCAACCTCTTATCTCCAGTCCCTGCCTTATGACGCAATAAATGCAGGGCTTGTTTCATGGAGGAGAATCAAAGACTCTTGAAACGTTTTCCAGCTGTATTAACAAGCAACTCTTATTTTCATGGAAACATGGACAAGACATTTTAAAAGAAGAAAAAGAATGGAGCTGACATAGTTTTTAAAGATGCATTAATGAAAAGATTTATTAATATGTTCATTAGCAACTCCTCTTTGTTCCCACTGAATTCATCACTAAAGTTTTCCCTGGGAGCAGCCATGACAATGCAAAGAAAACCTGATCATATCAGAAGATTACTTTTAGGATCTCAGGTGCTTAGAAATGGAGAATGCTAATAGGAAAAAATCTCCAGAAGAGCTGATATTCTGTATAACACTTCTTTTTATATAAAACATATACACACAAAATCTTAAGCTGCTCAATTTTTTTTTGTTTGTTTGTTTCTTAGTTTTGTGTTGTTCAGTTTGAGGTTTGGTTTTGTTTTTCTTTTTTATCTTCTCCTCTCCCTAACATCCTCCACAAAGAGACAAGTAAAAAGATACTTCTGAGCTTCAGCATGGACTGTTTTCTCCATGGACCAGATTAATTTTATCCTTTTGCATTTGAGAACAGATACCTTTTCTTCTGCTGAAAATGGTGAAGGTAACTGGTAGATGGATGGCAGCAAAATATTTATCTAAACAGTATCCTCGGTTTCATATGCTTGATGTGAACTCCTGAATATTCATATCTGCCTGCCTGATAGATAGCTGAGGAAGGAAACTTATGAGTAAGGATCATAAAAGCCCTCTTTCATAAGAAATGTAAGATAATGCCAAAATGTGTGTCTGCAGATGTGTGTGAATGGGGAAGACTAGAGAAGAGTGATATCTTGGTGAGAAACGAAAAATAAAAGGGAGGGGAAGGGGAAGGGGAAG
>VWZF01000300.1:93247-106591 GCA_013396755.1 Sclerurus mexicanus | reverse complement strand
GCGCTCCCCTCAGCTGTCACACAAATAAAATAGCATTTCTTTTGCACAAAAACTATGAAAGTAAGTTTGTACTCAGCTGAAGTACTCTGAAGAAATGTATAAAGCTCAGTAATTGTCTTCCTCTTAGTTGTGAACCTGTTGGATGACAGTTTATTTGGACTGTTAAAATTTTGAAACTTTTAAAAGGAGTTTGAGGATTTTTGACACATGAAATCCCAGTCATCTGGCTACTTTTCCTGATGGAGGTTTAATCTAACAGATTAAACATGATATCTCTTGGATATTTATACCTAAAGCAGTATAGGGGCTTATCTGACAATGAACTATGGCTCTGGGCTGTGAGCTAGTTGAGCTGCTGTTTTGTTTTGCTAAGTTCTTTATAGCAGCAATATGAGGCAAGAGCACTTAAAGACAGGTGATGCAGCAAAGTAACATCTCAGGCTGTTGCAGACATTTATGTATTAAACATGAGTTTATGTAAAGTACAAGCCCTAAAATATAGAATAAGAGCTGGCTGAGAGACAAAGAGGAAAAGAAAAACAATATTTATTTTGGTGAAAAAGAGCAGCAATGCCTCCAATTTTACTGTGAAACAGTAAAAATAACATTCTGAAAAACAAAGCAAAATGAGAACACTTGGAAAATCCATGTTAGGTAGTCAGGGTGGAAGATTCCTTAAAAAATTCTGCAGGAATAAAGGAATCAGAAATGAATGGACAGGGTCACGGTTCCTAAAATTTATTGTTGATAAATTTAAAACATGCTCATTAGAAGGGATAATCTGTTCTACTCATCTTCTCTGATGAAGCCTAAATTAATTACAGTCATTTAGGAAATATCTCAAGTGTCATTGCAAGCTGCTTAAATGAAAACCAGTGCTCAATATGCTGCAATAGTTAAAAAACCAAGCAAAACATTGGCTGCATGTGTAACACAATTGAGGAGAATACTGAAAAATTCTTCTTGTCCAAGGTCATTAGCCAATTTCATGGGTTTGTAGGTAGGGTTCTTTTGGGGGGTTCTGTTGGTCTATTTATTTTTTCATTTTTGTAGGAGAGTACCGCACATATCTTGGATGCAGTTTCTTTACATACAAACAATGGGCTCAAAGCTGAGGTAACAATAGGAACTATAGGAGATATTAATTTTTCTAACAGTTCTCAAATGTCACAAACCCAGCCTACACCCAAAAGAAATCCCTGCACAAAGAACTACTTGCATTTTCTTGCAGGAGCACACTTCATGTTTGGAGGTTTGTTGTTTTGTTGTTGTTGTTTTTGTTTTGGCTGTTTCTGTCTTCTGTCTCCACATCCATAGAGTACACCCAATCTTACGCAAACTGAGACGTTTACAGTGCAAAAGGCGAGTAACTTCAATACATTTTTTTGCAGAAGCTTGCTCGGAACAATATGCTCAGTTCCAGTCCCTCTGGCACAGAAATGTATAAATACAACCAGCCTTGAGATATAAACAGGACATGAGAAAAAGCACACTGTATTACTGTATGACATGGAAATTGGAAATTTTGTGTCCTGTGAACTGTCAGTATTCTACGTACCTAAACAGAATTGTTGCTACATGTACATTTATTTTTGGTCCAAACAAATGAATTTATTAGTTTCACTGACAGAAGCATGTCATATTCGCTCTGCAAAACTGCTCAGTTTCAAGTTCTCAAAACATAGTAAAAATTATTCTGTTGCCTTGTAGTGGACTGAATAAGTGACTAAACTACAGCTGCCTGGCACTTGGATGAAAGCCTATGTTGGGTGTCTTAACTGCAAGCCAGACTTATGACCAGTTTAGAGCACATGAACACAAGCCAAAAGTCTTCATTCAGTTTGTTGTAACTGATAGATGGAAATAACAAAAAAATCACTTTTATTTAATATGTAGCAGATGGAAGTCAAACAACAATAATTACATAATGCATATAAGACAAAATTGTAAGCCTCAGGAAAAAAAGAAAAAGTATTTAAAAACATTTTTTCCAGACCTCAGCTTTTTACACAGAATGAATTCTTTTATTCATATTCTACATGTAATTTTTTCCATTAAATCTGATAACAATTGTCATATAAAAATGGAGATATCTGCTTGGGTACAGCATTAAGTAAATCAAGGTCTTCTGACAAGTATAGAAAATAAGAATATTTTTAATTCTCCCATACCCAAGTAGTTCTTACAAAAAAACCAAAGCACTGGAGGGACTAGTTTGCAAATAATTGCATATTAATAGAAAAGGCTGTGTAACAATCTTTGAATCCATGCATGGCAGAAACATGATGTTCTCTGATGTTAGGAAGGAGAGCCTGAACAATTTGGCAGGATAAAAGGGCTAAACATCATGAAGTTAGTCAGTGCCTTCTTCAGCTGTCTCACATAGATAATGATTGGGTCAGAGAAACAGCAAAATATATCCTGCAAGGACGTGTTCAGTACCAGAATAATTTTAGTGTCATTTAGAGCAAACAAATTATGTAGAGGGAGAAGGACCTTCTGATCTAACTGTTGTGTAAGCAGACAAAGTGTGTTTTGTTTTTTTCAGCTTGACAACTCTTTCCTTTATAAACATTTGTAACCATATTGTGAATTTTAAACATATCTATTTGTATCCTGCCTTGCTGTGTCTTGACTTTAGAGTATTCAGGGCAATCCAACGTCTTCTCTGCATTTTTAAATACACTGATTGAGTCAATAAAATTAAAACCTTTATATATTGATGACTCTCTACTTATGCCTTTAGACTATCACAGTTAGAACAACACTTGTACCATTTCCTATGCATGCTGGAAATGTTGGGGGCTGATTTTTGTATAAAAATGAAGGATTTGCTCAGACCTCTGCATTTTTCAGTTTGGATAATATAAATGATTCTACTAATTTTGCAAGAATCATAGAATGTTTTGGGTTGGAAGCAATCTTAAAGATCCTCTAGTTCTAACTCCCCTGCTAGGGACAGGGAGACCTTCCAACAGATCAGGTTGGTCAAAGCCTCACCCAGCCTGGCTTTGAATGCTGCTGGGGACGGGACATCCACAACATCTCTGGGCAACCTGTTCCAGGGTCTCACCAAGCTCACAGTAAAGAATTTTCTCCTAATATCTAATCTAAATCTCCCTCTTTTATTTTAGAATTATTTCCTCTTGTCATTATCTGACCTTGTAAAATGTTGCTCTTCTGCTTTTTTATAGGACCCCTTTATGTACTGC
The DNA here is from genome assembly GCA_013396755.1 of Sclerurus mexicanus. Classification (NCBI taxonomy): domain Eukaryota; kingdom Metazoa; phylum Chordata; class Aves; order Passeriformes; family Furnariidae; genus Sclerurus; species Sclerurus mexicanus. The sequence continues at coordinate 103,379 of VWZF01000300.1, read as the reverse complement.
AAGGCTGCTAAAAGGTCTTGCTGGACTATCCTCTTCTCCAGGATCTCCAGGATGAAAAACTGCAGCTCTTAGCCTATCCTCATAACGGAGGTGCTCCAGCCTCCTGCTCATCTCACTAGAGCAGAGTAGAGGGGCAGAATCACCTCCCTTGCCCTGCTGGCCACACTGCTTTTGATGCAGCCCAGGACACATTTGGATTTCTGGGCTGCAAGTGCATATGGCTAGGTCACATCCAGCTTTTCATCTAGGAGAACCCCACGTGAAGAATATCTGCTAATATAAAAAATAAGTCTCTCTAAATTGGATGGATTTGAGGAATAGACTGTTAGATGGATAAGAAATATGTTGGATGGTTGCATCCAGTGGTTAGCGGTCAGTGGCTCAGAGTCCCAAGGGACATCAGTGGTAAGTGGTGTCCCTTATTGGTCTGTACTGGGACCAGTGTTATTTAATGTCTTCATTAACGACATAGACAAAATGATCAAGAGCGCCCTCAGCAAATTTGTTGATGACCCCAAGCTGAGCAGTGCGNAAGCACAGGTTAAATGGAACTCTGAGCAGCTGGGTCTAGTGAAAGGAGTTCCTGTCCATGGTGGCAGGGTGTGAACTAGATGCCCTTTAAGGTCCTTTCCAACCCAAACTATTCTATGATTCTATGATAAGATTTAGTGGTTATGATCTTTTCACAGTAAAAATTGCATTTTTTTTTTTTTGTGCAAAACAGCAGATGAAGTAAACTCTCAGTCACTGAGGCAAACAGGTGTTAGTTGACAAATCAAATACAGCAGAGTTGGTGTCTCTGAAGACATCAATCTGTCCCTAATTTACATAGCACATCATGGGAATTCTGGTGTAGCTTAATGGAAGGGCTTAGCTCTCCAGTTTGTATTCCAGAGTAGCCAAAAAAGTAGGAGAATATATCCACACTAACTGCATTTGCCTTCAAGTGATTGGTGATAAGCAGAAAGGTGTTTTCCATGGAACCAAGATATAAGTACCTACCTAAGACATGGTTCAGTAGGAATATGATTCTTCCAGGGAGCAAGAGTTACATCTCCCACAATTTTGGGGGGATATACAAATAAGAAAATTCAAATAAAAATTCTATTATTAGCTTAATAGCATCATTAGATTAGAAATAAGATGGAATTCATCTGGACTGATGTCCTGAAGAAGTCCAGGTGTTCAATAGCTTGTACTTCATACCTTTTTTGTTCTTTATAATAAAGACTAGTTGTCATGCTTAGTGCAAGATTAATAATAGGAGAGAAATGCATGTCAAAATACCAAAGATGTTAATGAATGTTCAGGAAATTTACACACATATTAAAGTCAGCAGAGCCTGACTCTTCCTAAGTCATTAAGGAACTTCTAGAAGTAATCTCTAAACTATTAACAATTATCTTTGAGCACTTGTGGAGTAGGGACCCAAGAATTCAAACATAGGAAAGCTTAGAATATACTAAAAAAAAAGGTTAAAAGCAGAAGCAGAGGAATTATAGATCAATAAGTGCACTTAATGCCTGAAAATACCTGAGCAGCTACGTGGCTCCTTAAGTATAAGTTCATAAGACTTAGACACCATAGATATGCTACTGACATTGCTACATCAGTAACAAAGACTGTCAGGCCAATTTTGTTGCCTTCATTGATAGTCTAAATTACCTGGCAGGTAAGAGTAAAAAAAAATGAATGAGAATCCTCTTGATTTTAGTGAGGTTAACATGTAACAGGAACTTTCTATAAAGCAGCAAAGGAAATATGCAGAAGAGATAACCTTAAAATTTGTTCTCATGTTAGCTATGAATGATTCACTGAAGCTAAAAACCTATTCTGAACATGGGGTGTCAATGAGAGTATATTTGCTGCTGTATCAAGGACTTGGATGACAGAATAAGAAAAACACGGATCAATTCTGAAGACACCAAGCTAGAGAGGAGTATCTACAAGAGCTTCAGGGACTGGTGTCAGAATTTTAAGTGGTTTTGTTAGACTTGATGGAGCAATCTGAAATCAATGAGATGGAATTTAATACAGATGAGTGCAACGTGCTACCTACTGGAAGAGAGATAATGCATAAGTATGAGCATTGAGATAATTAAAGAAAAGAAGACTGGGGCTGCAGTGACGAAAAACTGAGTGCAGCTTACATGATGACAAAATAAATCTGATGCCTGGCAAAGTTAAGAGGTACAAAGAACAAGGATTATTAATTATAAACAGGATTTGCAGGACTTTTGCTACATTTTCATGCTGTAATTTTGAGACAAATAAGAAGGTTACAGAGAACAGAAACAAGACAGATGAGAGATTTAGCAACTTGTGAACCAATAACAAAGTATTGTAATTTTAATTTAGAAAGCTTGGTAGAAGAAGCAACATAATAATAGTAGTCTAGGACTTTAAAAAAATCCCCAACAAAATAGAAAGAAAAATAAATTTATTAACCTCAGATGGGACATTTTAATCCTGAATGTTCACAGCTTTTTTACATGACTTCTTCATGGAACAGTAGGCATCTCTAAGTCCCACAGAAAATATAGCAAGGCTAGAATTCAACACTTTCAACTTCAGTCTCTGAAAGTCTAGGCATCCAATTAATTCAGATGCTTTGGTTCCTCCTATAGTCAAAGTAAAGGCACAGGACCTGGCAGACAGCAGTTCATTCCACTGTATAATGAACTTGAAAGTGAATTTCCTCTCCCAGATTCTTATTTCTCTTATTTGATTGTAAACAGAGCCTTGGTGGCAGGCTTGGACTAAAATCTGATTGAATAGAAGATTCTATTGTAACCAAAGGGCATACTATATTGCTTAATCATTGAAATTTACATTGATCTGAAGGATCAAAGACAAATGAACATTGATTATTATGTAATATGTATAGAAAGTAAACAGGCCTTTAAGAGTTTGAAGGAGCTAGATATGAGGAGAGAAAAAATTAACTTTGGACTAGATACTTAAAGAGAGATCAAAACAAGCAAAACAAAAAACAAATCCAGCAGTGACAGAAATTACCAACAGAAATATTTACTGGTAAGCAACAAAACTTCCCTAATGTAGGAATTTACTGAACATAAAGTACATGTTTTATTATTTCTGTATGATCAAGATAATAAGCAGTTTTTAAAATAGCACAATGAATAGGTCTTGTGACCAAAATGTTAAAGGCTGTTAAACAAGACATAGAGAAGATATGGCTATCTCAACAGCTTTAAGTAAATTTTTAAAATAAATAATTTAAAAATAAATATGCCTGGGTAAATGAATGCATTTTGCATTCCTGATGATATAGGCAGAAATTACCTATGATGTGTTTTATGCTGATTGTTAAAAGACATTGTAGAGAAGAGACAGAGAAATATGATTTTCATAAAAGAAACATGATTCCACTTCACTGTTTCTTCATGAACTGTGCACCCTGCACCAAAACTCTGCAGAACTGCCATGTAAATGCTTCTGAAAGTCACCTTCACTAGACTTACCCAAAGCACTCTCAAGCCTTGATGTTTACTTATGGCAGTGGTTTTCTTCTCCTAATTCTGTCAATAGAAAAATGATTACAACTTCCTCCCTGTTGTGGTTTAGGAAAGGTACTCTGAGTGTCTGCCCTGAGACTCTCCAAAACCACAGGCTGCTCTCTCTCACTGTCCCTTCCCCTCCCTGTCTTCGCTGCAGTGGGACAGAGTTGAGAATTGAAGACACAAAAGGCAAAGATCGTGATTTGAGGTAAGAACGATTTACTGGAAACAGCAATGAGATGAGAAAAGGAATGGTAACAGGAACAACAATACTAACAGACTGAGGGTATAAGAAAAGAAACAAGTCACACAGAAAAAAACAAAACAGAGAATAGACAATACCAGTTGGCTCTCTCCAGCATGGTTTCTTCCTGGAAGAGAGAGAGTATCCACCCCCAAACCCCGCGATGCAGAGACTGAGGTGGTATAGAATAACTTCAATGTACTGGCCATGCCACCTCCCAACTACTGCAAAAAATTAACCCTGTCCTGGTCAGAACCAGGACACTCTGAAACTCAAGTTTAAGATGATCTGTGGTGTTACAAATAAGGCATAGATCAAAACTGTATTCAATGATACACAGTTTCAGAACTGAATTTAGTGAATCACCTACTTCTTCCATTTGAGATACTTTATTAATCTAGGTGATACAACTTGTCACTTTTCAGATAAAAAAATTGAATTTCCAAAAGCTAAACTACAAGTGTGTATCAGACTTGATGAAGTGTATTAGCAATGACTTAACACAAAAAGACATTCTTTGGTTAATACTAGTGAATTATATGATTAATAAGTTAGTAGAATGACAATGTTTTGTATCATTATTAAGTCCTCTATTAAAAGTTAGCTGTAGATTTGATACAACTCCTACTGCATCGGAGCAGAAGCAGTTTTCATCTTGTAGCAATTACTTTGTTTTACTTTACGCTGCCCCATTTAGAGGAAACTCTAAATTGCCTGTATGTTAATATTTAAATAAACAGAAAAAAATTGCAATTAAATATGTTTTCTATAAAATAGTGGAAACATTCAGAATGTCCTTTATCAGGTATCATGTTCACATTTTCTTCTAGATAAAAGAAGGTATTTTTGAAAGTGTCTTCAGTGTCTGCTGTATCTTTTTTACCCTGTACTCTTCTATGCTATCCTGCCATATATTTTGTGTCCCAACCCTCTCAGAGATCTACTGTCTCAAAAGGAAAAATAATTTTAAGAAAGAAAGAATTATCATACTGAACTTCTGCAGAAAATATTTTAATGCATGCAGAAGTGTGTGGAATGTGCAAAGAAATCTCTTTAAAGTATTCTACCTTTACCTACTATTATCAGATGTGTGAAACATCTACCTAATGCAACAGAGAGATGGCAGTTTATACATTAAATGGTATTACTGAATATCACTTGTCTCTACTGACACATCCTCATTACTCTCTGTAAAATAGAGTATTCTTCCTAGTCTGTGCAGAGAACAGAGAACAAAGAAGACTATAATGACCTGACGGCCAGGTACCTAGGAATTCATCCAAAATTAATCTGCTGATCCTGTAAAAGATATTTGTTTAAGGGCTGCTTGGCACCTCTTCCAATAGCTCTACAAATGTGCTACTGCAACACCTGCATTAACAATTTAAATATTAACCAACTCCTATTTACCTTTGTTGTCTCCCTCATCACAATGGAAACAAAGCAGCATGTGGTGTGTGTGTACATGTGTGTGTTCAAGTTCAATCTATAGCTCAGGAAATGAAAAAACCATTCAGCTTCGCAAAACAGGTAGAAGCACGGCAGAGATATATAGAGGACAGGATTGGTTACCTTGGAAACAGGTTTGAATTCTTTCATCAAACAACAAGATGCTCAGTGTTGACCTATTTCCAGCTGCTGTGTATGGATTTAAGGTGGAACTACAATCAAAGTTTATAGAAAAAGGTCTTCCTGTCAACACTGAGTATTTGTTTACTTTTTAAATGCATTACTCTGTTTCCTCTACACTTTAAACCTTTTAAATGAGACAGATAGTTGAGAACAGAAAAGCAAAATTGAAGAATATCATAATTTCTGCAACAAGAATTTGTCTCCAAAGTTTTTTAAGTACTTGTGAACACTTAAAAATATTTTGGTTAATATATGATCTTTTTTACAATAACTATTTAATTAATATAGATAAAAAATTGTTTATGAAAACAGACACTCCCCATCTTATTACAAAACTTTAAACCTGAGATAGTGTTCCTGAGATAAATGCAGATACTAAGCATTATTTTGCCTTTTGCCACCTCAACTCCAAAGGTTTGTTTTATTTTTTTAAGAACTGACATTTTCCATGACATTTTTGGATGAAGCCTACTACAACTGCAGTCAGTTCTGAGAAGACCTTTACTGAGTGCATTAATGGCAGAAGGGTAACTGTAACTCGATCAATCTACCTTTCTCATCATATCCTATTAAACTTCAGGATACAGGAAAGGGAAGGAAGAAAGGATCATTAATGTACCACACACAAATACAGATGGAGAGCATGTGTACAGCATCATGTGTTACTAATTTAGGGAACCTCCTAGGTAGTCTGGGTGTCTAAATCACAAAATGCAATGCAGCATCACACAGAGACATGACTTCAAATCCCAGAAGCAGTCAGGTTGCCTGCCTGTTGTATATACCAACTATCATCTGGTCTGAACTATTTTGAGTGTATTTATCTCTATTCCTTGGCATCATGGAAAGCCCAAGCTTTCCAAGTAAGGGAACTAGCAGAAAGAAAGGAAAGCAAAAAAACTCACCAACTGAAATTCAACTGAACCTGATGACAAAAGAAAATAAGTGCAAACTGTATGAAGTGATATGGTACAAATAGGATTGGACTGCATTCCTAACATAGTTACTTCACATCACCATAACTAACAAGAACATGATCTTTAGAGTCATTCTCAGTTCACTGCATATATCATATTTTCTAAAGCCATACATTATTTAGTATTTTCCAAGGAGAATAGGTGGGANCAGGTGTTTTGGTTTTGGTTTTTTCTTTCCAGTTTGGCCACAGAATCAGGACTTGCCCAGCCCAATAATGTGTCCAGTTGCTGCTCTGATAAGATACGCTTCCTACCTGTATAGAGGAACCTATTCGTCTTTCAAACAGTGGGCATGCATGTGGAAGAGCATAGCTTAAAATTATTATCAGGGCATTTATTTCTAGATCCTTCTTCAGTTTATACTGGGTTCAGACCAGATAATGATTGATGTTCTTGCAACAGAGTTTAAAAATCCATCATAAAAATCATTCAAATGGACAAACTGTCAACAATTAGGCTATAACCTTTTTGCAGTTCATAATGTCTCCAAAGTTCAATTGCCTGCTTTTCCTATTATGTATTAACATACAAGCACTCTATTTTACAACACTCATATTCATATCCTTCCACTATTCNTGGGTTTTTTGGTTTTTTTTTGTGGTAGGGTAAAAGTCTGAAAACATTTAAAACAGCAAAAAAGGTGTAAAGATACCTCAGAACCTNAAATGGACAAACTGTCAACAATTAGGCTATAACCTTTTTGCAGTTCATAATGTCTCCAAAGTTCAATTGCCTGCTTTTCCTATTATGTATTAACATACAAGCACTCTATTTTACAACACTCATATTCATATCCTTCCACTATTCTAATTAAATCTGTTTAGTTGAAGATTAACACCTGATTTCCTAGGACATCTGTCAGTGGTATATCATCACAGATTGCATTTTACGTAAAACAGAAACCTTTTTTAAGTTAATACGTTCACATTTGTGAGCCCATTCTTCTCTACATATTTTTCTTTTTCTTTTTTTTTTTTTTTCTTCTCATAGCTTAGTACAGATCAGCACCATCAAAAATCAGGTTGAAATATATGAGAGAAAAGTGACACTGGACAGGCTGCACATCAACAAAAAAGTTGCTTAAGCTGAAGAGATGAAACCCAATTCTTAACTATGGATATTGAAAAATGGTTTTCTACTGGTAATCCTCCAAGTACTCCTTTAACAGTCATACATGTATGAAAATAACAACAAAGCACTCTGAATGCATTCTTTGAGCGACCTAAAGCACCCATTTGCAATAGTGATGTATAGCCAAGATACTATACGATATTAATACTGATCTACAAACAAACTTTTTATTAAGACTTTAAGTCTTAACGTTTTGAAGGAATACAGTGGACATGTTCTTTTGATCACCATGAGAAGCAACATGCTGGCTGAAATTTTTTTGGATGCTTTAAAACCCAATGTCTCTGTCTTCTTTAATGTGTTAAAAACACATGGATGTGCTTTGCTCAACAGACTCTGCTGTTTGTTAAGTTTCTAGTTTATAATACATTTTCCACCTGTTCACTTAATTACAGATACATGAGTACATATTATTATGGTTAAATAAATGGTTATTCATTGCTGCTGCAATGAATTAATACACAGAACAAAGCAATAAAAGTCTGGAGGGACAAACAAGCTCTGCTCCACTGTATCTTGTTTTCCTTTTTCATCTCCACAGTTTTATATATGTCAGGAGGCATACATTTTGATATGTTTTTTTCTGTGAACATTACATTTTGCCTTAGAATTTGTCTGGAATTTGTCTAAAACTTGATAGGCTTATATTCTTGGAACCCACCCCGGGGAGTTCTAAAGCTCTAATGACAGCATCAAGGATGCCAGTAATCCAGGAAGCTTGGCCAGCCCTGGCACATGCCCTGGATGAGCAGAAAAATTCTTGCAGCTTCATAATACAACTTTCTCTTGTTTTAAAATGCCCCTAGTCAGCAGGCTGAGCAACACTGCCCTTTCCCATCGTGGTGAACTAACATAAAAAGCGCACCATTTGTCAACCATCAGTGGGGACATGGGGAGTTTCTCGGAATGGAAAATGGCTTGAATGAGGACAGTGCAGCTCATCTGATGAAAATCTACCAGAACCACTTCATCTCTCAATTCTCTATCTTCAAAATGTTATTATTATCATTTTTTCCTCTCCTTCTTAAGCATGGTTCTCACTACTTACACTCTTAACAAACCTCTCATTTCCCCTCCTCCCCACTGCCCCACCCTCCCATTCTTTTCACCATTTAATTTAGGCCTTTTATTTTGCACTCATACTTTTTTCTTCTTTACAATATAGTCATCTTCCCAAAAGCCAAAGCCCAAACAAACAATCCACATTCACCAAATATCCTGATTTACATCTTTATGTGAGTAGACACCAAGCGGAAAAACAAAACAAAATAACTAGCCACCTGATAAAATAGCAAAGATTCCATCTCATTTTCTTCATGGCTCTTGCTTCTGTTTGCCCAACCCTCACTACCCTGTGGCTTAAATCCTAATCAAAATTGGAAGACATTTCCAGCAGACTTCATTGCTAAGGCTCAGAAGCAAATGATGCTTCATGATAAGATATGTACATACACTTCACAGAAATTCTCCCTCCATTCCCTTACTTTCTTGAGGTTTTTTTTTTATTAATGCAGAATTCTATTAAAAATAATAAATCATGAAATGGTAATCAAAATAAATGGTAAACATACTGATTAGCTGCTGAATATTAAGTAAGCAATACTCAAAGCATTTTTCAGGCACTTAATTAGGAAGGATTGGCAAATTTCATCCTTCATGGTCTTAGTCATAGTTGAAAATAAAAAAGCAAAAGGCATTTAAGACTTGTCTTTTTAAGACTGTGGAGGACTTCAGCTCTCTCTACAACAGGTTCTTATGTGTATGGAACTGGCCATGGTTGTAAAAGGGAGAAAATCAAAAAGGAGAGCATCCAATGCAATGAATCAATAGTTTTCAATTAAGACTACCTAGGAAAGTGCCTTCAGCATAAACAAAATGCTCCAAAAAGCAATACAATAAAAATGAAGGTAATGAAATCTGTATTGACTGATTGACTTAATAATGCTGAAAAGTGAATCCAAACTTGTGTTTCTGAGCACTTCACTACCCAGGAACCTCATGTGGAATGTATTGAGTTTCCTTATCTGTTCAAATCTTACTACATAAGAAAGGAGTGCTGCTTTTCTGGGAGTTTTTAATTAATAGTAATATAAAAAAAATAAAAATAAAAATAATTTTTAAAAGCTTAAATATATTCAAGTATCAAAATTAATTACTTTAAGCATACCATTCACCTCTTTATGATTTTAACCGCTAGAAAAAAAAGGATTTCTTTTTCACAAAATTTGAATCAAGATTTCTAGTCCAAGTCAGTCCAAGTCAAGGAGAGATCAGTGTTGATTGCACTGGAGTATTAACAAGGTGAATAAGCATAGGAAATAAAGAAACATATTAGATGTGTACATACATGATGGAATAAGACAGGTATTCAAGTATTCCACTAAGAATGAGCCTACATTTTAATTTGCCTTGGCAGGTCTTGCAGCTTATGAAGTTTAATATTTGTCATTTTCTCCAGCATCTTTATTAAAGAAAACAAAATGTGGAAACTGGTTTCGATATACTGTATCTTGATACAACTGCTGCACATCAGAAGACCTTTGCCTTTATGAAGGCAAAAACCACCTACAGGAAATACAGCTGTGACAGGGACCCATGCAATCTGTGGGATGTTATGATAACATTTT
>VWZF01000300.1:7285-93226 GCA_013396755.1 Sclerurus mexicanus | reverse complement strand
TTAATCCAACATGCATATTCAGTGCAACTTTACACTTCAGAATGCTACCCCAGTTCTGCTTGACTGGCTGGGCACCAACAGAAGCCAGCAAGGTCTGTCCATGAGTGGAGAATAAGCTGGCTGCATGTGAGGAAGCTTTAGTCTGGAAGCCATAAAAACAAATTTAAACATTCCCCTATATAGGATAATGGGTCAGGGGAGCTTGGGAGACAGTGTCCAGCTGTTCTCACTTTGCACACCTCATGGAAATATAAACTGAATTGACCTACTTGCTATTTAACATAAGCCTTTGCTTTCATCACCTTTAAGTAACTCATGAGATGAACTCTAGTACTTGAAACTCTTTCTTCAGAAAGCAGTGTGGGTTACCATCCATTCTAAGGGAGAAGAGCTGACAATGTTCTTAGAGCCCATACAAGTGGGGATAACTGCACTTTTCCAAGCGATCCCTGCACCTCTGGGATAACACAGTTCTCTGCTGTTTGGAGCTGAGCATGCTTTGAAAGTGCATGCTAGCCATTAGTACTCAGGAAATGATTTTGTGGAGAAAAGACTGCCATTATCAGTTTCAGCTTTGTGGTATGAATATACCAGATCAATATTGAAACACCCTTTTTTGGTCTTGCTGCATAGTTTTCAAGATAACCTTGCAGTCAGCAAAGTTGAAAAATTCATTATAAAAAATCAGACTAAAATGCAAAAAATCTGTATTAGAGACTCTCCAGCAATACACGTGTTCATGAATGGCCTGTCATATCCTAAGTGAAAACAGAACATTTCCAAGACTTGTTTAAATATATTTTACAATTTTCCTTCTACTTTATGAAGTGTTCTCAGTCTGCAGTGTCCTCCTTCTTCCTAACAAAAGCCTTTTTCCTTCCTCCTTTGTCCCTTCCCATGAAGTCCTTCACCAGTTAAGTGAGGAGGTGATAAACACCATTTTTGGAAGTGGATTCTCAAGAATCTGCTGATGTTCTGGACTTGGGAGAAAAACTAAGAACACCAACAAAAACAGAGGATATGGAAGATAGCCAGAGTAGTGAGAAATTATTTTTAAAGTGATCCAGTAGAGACTAAGGAGGTGTGAGGGGATATAGGAATTAAAGATAATAACAGAAATACCTCATAAAGACAAGGTTCCAGCAGACTTTCCCAATGATTTTGTGTGTGTGCCTTCCTGTCTCATCCCTGTCACAGTCTGAAGACAGGTGCTCAAGCTGTGAGAGATGATCCAAGCTGCCTTATTCCACAGCTCTCACTCAGCTCCTTCTGATTAATGGCACTTTCTGGTTCGCACAGGTCCCTGGGATATCTCTCACAGTACTGTGATCCCCATTACACTGTGAGTGCTGTGTGCCTCAGCGAGAACTTCTGCCCTTCACCTGCTGCAGAAGCTGGCTTGAGGAAAGCTCTGAAAGATGTCTGATCACATTCCAGACCTTCACTATTAGAATTTATCTACCCTTCAACAAAACTATTATTCTGTACAAACATCTTTGCTTCTCCTTGGCTGACATGGAGGACCTATTCTTTTTTTTCAGATGCCTTCTTTAAAAGCTTTTTTCCTGTTCATTTGGGATTTTGCCACCTTCTCCAAAAAGGAGACAGATTCTCAGACCATTCATTCTCTTTCCACTCCCTGTTTGCTGAGTGGATCAGCAGCACTTTGCAGTATCTTAAAGCGAACCAGTTTTGTCACCCCCTTCTCAGAGTTCCCTTCTGCCTCCTGGAACATTTCACATAAAGCTGACAGGACAGCATTTGTAAGCTCTGGATTTTCATTGTGTGACTTTATTGGGAAAAATAGAATATTTTAAGAATAGAAATGGAATTAAAACAAATTAAGGTTTAGCTCAAAGCTTGCAGTTTAGATAGTTTCATAAAAGAGCTTGTAATTCATCACAAACTTCTTGAAAATATGAGCCCTGGTAGTTCCCTCTATTGGGAAGGCAAAATTGAAGACACCAAAGTCACTTTAAATTTTAAAACCTTAATTTAAATGTGAGGAAGAAGATTATTTTTTGTTTTCTTAGTAGTACACTGGATCTGGAAGACTGGTTTACTACAGTAGACACTATGAAAAGCCCTTTACAAACCTCAGATAAACCCAGACTTTCCCTCCAGTCATCACACCCATGCTTTTGTTTATATATCTAAGCTGTGACTGCAGTAACTAACGCAGTGAAGAGTTTCCATGGAGACTGAAAAGTCATTTTAAACGCCCATGACTTTCAGAATATAAATCTCTCCTAACAGATACGGTATGAGTTTTCAGCTAGAGGCAACATTGTCTAATCATTCTTAGTTACTTATGTATTTTTTGTAATCTACTCACTTGTATATGCATATAGACAACAAAATTCTGTGAAGATTATAAAAAATGAATAAGTGTTTGTATTTAAGATTAACTACCAATATTGATTCGCCTTGATCTGTGAGGAAATGTCTTTAAATTTGCTTAGAAATATAACTTCAACTGCTATGCAAAGGGTTGAGCATGTGTGGATTAGAAGCTCAGAAAGTATGCAGATTAAAAAGGCTGTACTAATTAAGGAAAGAAGTTAAAATGACAAATTTCTATTTGTGAATCCAAAAATATACAAACTTGATACTTATTATTTCTCCCAACTTCTCCATAGATTATGTATACTATGTCTTTTTTTTTCTTCTAATTGCAGATGCAGGTTTCTTGTGGGTGACTTGTCATTGGGTCCTCATGGCGTGTTTGCTAATTCTCTCCCAGCAACGAAAACTGAAAGGACTGATACTAAATATTACATCAAAGGAAAGCTTGCATTCCCGTCCATTCTGGTTGGTTCCTATTTTGTTCTTTTCCTTTCTCCCAGAGGCTGTAACATTCAGCTCTGTTATACTGAAAGGACTGATACTAAATATTACATCAAAGGAAGGTTTGCATTACTGTCTGTTCTGGCTGGTTCCTATTTTGTTCGCTCCCTTTCTCCCAGAAGCTGTAACATTCAGCTCTGTTATCTCCTTGCTTGTAGCAAGTGAGCTGTAACACACAGGCTCCTCTCACTGACCAGCAAAAGAAACTACTAGAGTCTCGTTCTTTCTTCAGAATTGTTTTGAAACAGAATTTACTTGGATTTTTTTTTCTTTTTGCTTGCTTTAGTGCACTTTGCCTCTGTTAATGTACACACATATCTAAGTGTGAATTTCATGTGTTCAGTTAATATGGATTTGCTAGAGAGTTTTTGCCTCCAGGATTAACAGGAAAAACAACCACTTCACATGACAGATGCTAGTTTTCTTGTTTCGTGTATGTCTGAAAAGTATAGTCTGAAAAACAAAACTAAGGACATAATGCAGATATGGAAAAACTGGAGATTTCATGCAGATTTATGTCAAACTGGGCCTGAAATCAGTTTTGTCAGTATTGTCGTTTTCCAAGGGATTCATTCCCTGTGAATTGTTTTTTAATTGATATAACACTTTCTTTTCAGTCACTGTGAACAAAGAACTGTAAATAGAGATTTATAGTACAAGTGACAGGAGGCAATTGAAGATAAAAACCATTGATTTATTCTTTTTCTTGGAGTTCCTGATGATGTGAACTTAAGGCAGAGCATGTTTGCTGCAAGTGGAGGGAAGTGGAGAGTTATGAAAGCCTTCCCTGCTGTGAACATTGGAGAGCTACAACTTTTCTTGTGATTTCATGTGAGAATCAACTTTTAGCTGCATTTTTAAAAGCCCAATGCTATCAAGAAACAGGAAAAGATAGGTTGAGGTCCCTAGTGTCCCTAGTAGAGTTAGAACTAACCTGCTATGTAGCAACATTTGCTTTTCCACACTTTGATTGCTGTTTCCAAGAGTTATGCACAGACCAAGGCCTTTTACTTCCCTCTCCTCAACTCCAATAAAGCCATAGTTCACTAATCTCTTCTTAAGCATTGATGTAGAGATTAAATACTTGTCACATGCAACTACTGAGCTATCACTGCCTGACTCCTTACAATGGCTATTCCTAAATTGCTGAAGGAATTTATGCTGGTTTTAATCTCAGGGAGAATTGCTATAACTTTGCAGTAATAATTTGTAGTCAAAGTCCACAGTGCAGAACTGAGCACTGCACAGTGATATCCAAGCCTGGGTGATGAAATTTAACTTACATTCTGAAAACAATGTTACTTCAGAGTCTTGCTGGGGCATCTCAGCAAGCTTGCATCTTTCTGTGCACCACTGCATCATACACCAACAGCGATATGTTCAGCCACCACGATGCTCCTTTGTTGTTTGGTGGCCAGCACAGTGAAGGATTAAAGTAGAGAGACAGGCCCCACTCTGGTCCCTCTGGGGAGTTTTATTAGCAGCTTGTGGGCTTCCAGGTGCACTGTGTTTGTTGCCCAGTTCTGCAAGGGTATCTCACAATGTCTGAAGAAATTCAGTGCTGTTGAAGTATGTTTTCTACACAAAAAACCTTGTCACAAATAGCAGGCAGGCTCTTCTGTCCTACTTAATCTTCAGAAAGAGAAAGGCTTTAGTGCTGCTTGTATTGTGGGAAACATGAGTGAGCACTGGGTGAAGTTAAACCTCTAATTTGTATTAAAAAAATATTTCCCCTTCTTGGTCCTTATTTTATGATAAATCTATATTCATAAATCTACAAAATCAGAAATGTTTATTTGTCTTTAACACACTGTCACCTGACACTAAAGGAAGAGACAAGTTCTTTTAGGGATTCTTGGCAGAATGATGATGGCACTAAATTGTAGCTACAATTAAATCTTTATTTCCTTAACAGAATTTTGTGATTAGTATAGTACAGAACAAAAAAATGGCAATAAAAAAAGGACTTAAAAAAATTGAAAACATTCATTATTAAGCAATCACTACAAACATGGCAGTTTAATGGTGAGAGCCTTACAATATTCTGATGAAAGACAATCTAAAGGTTGTTCACTTGCAGTTCAAACTTAACTAGCATTAAGTTATGCTTTGAAATACTACTGGGTTACACTGCTGTGTCACTTTGCAGCTTGTGTTTCAATATAAGAACATTGATGGCACTTTTCCTGCTTGATTAGAGGGATGAATTTCACTAAAACTTGTACTCAACCCTGTACAGCTTGTATCTCACATAGCTAATAAACTTGCAAAACTGCCAATGCTTGACACTCAAACCAGGGCATCTTGAAATCAGGTGTAGAAGAAAGGAGATGAGAGTGGAACAGAGGTGAGGAAGTTCATGAGGGAGAGGAGGATGTCAGTCAAACTTCATACTGTCCACAAGATTCTACACTTTTTTGCTGCTGACTCACAGTGTCTTAGTTTTGTCAAACTTTTGAACTAAAATCATCCAGGCTGCATGAATGAAACTGCAGCCCTTAATGATCCAGACATACATCCCAACCCACAGAAAGTATCTGCAAAAGTGAAAACCTCAGAAGAACAGCTCCATCAGCAAATATCAAGGTTTGACTTTGGTACGGGGACCATGATATTCCCCTGATGTTAAGAATAATATATTCAGAATATTAGAGTGCTGAGAAAAGTAAATAATCTGCAGCTTGATCTGAGAGTGAAAACTGTTTAGGGACTGAATCACTGATTGGACTCGTGTTGGCTGACAGCTTTCATTTGGGAATATTGAGGGACAGTGTAACTGTCAACACAGATTTACAGGGAGATAAAAACAGTGTATTAGTTACAGTTCAGCCAATGAAAACTATTATTGCCACAAGATTTTATTACATTTATTACATTTATTACTATAAAAATAAACATTGTGACCTGATTATAACATGCTAGGTTTTGTCTCTTCTACAACTGTGTCTATCTATAAAATAGACAGACTAGCTAAATATTGGACTCAGTCTTTCTTACACGTACCTTAACGTAGTTACCATCCGTAAGTTTGTTTATCTTTCTAATAAATTCAAACAGCTCACCACTAGCCTATCAGAGGCATTTTCCAATTTAAGCTTTTAAAAATAGAAGTGTTATCGTAGGAAAAGAACAGACAAAACTGAAAATCTTATTAAGAGTACCTTAGCATAGTCTAATTAATGGATAGCAGTTCAGCACAGCAGCACTTAGATGTTAATCTGATCACCTAGTTTGCTTCTATTACACCTCAGTGTAATCCTCAGTGACCATATCTGAAAAGCAGGATGTGGTACAGATTGGAAGACATCTCCTTGTTTAAACAAGAGTTCTCTGAATGGCTGAGTACTTATGTTGCCTCACCAGCTGCACTGTGAAACTCCACTGTGAAACTCCACTGTGAAATTTCCAGTTCAACAAAGCGAGTTTATTGGGATAGTTAAGCCAGACCTCTCTGCTTGCCAGATGTAGGCGGCAGCCAGGCCATGATTTGCCAGTTTGCCATGTTCTCCCTGATAAAAGATTTTGGTTGTTTCACATCAGACAGACTGCCACATTTTTATGACTGAGGAAAAAGGAAATGAGTGATGTAGCTATCCTTATTACGGACCAGCTCTAACAAGAAGAGAAGAAATTGACCTGCAGAACTGCAGCCTTTATCTGTAGGGGTCAGAGCTGTAGAGGACATGCAGCCATACTCATGACGTAGTTGCCAGTCTGCAGCTGGTGCTCACACGGAGGCTGTAACGTGTGATGCTAACAGCTCAGCTCTAGTCATAGCAAGACAGTTAATTTAAGTCACTCACTAGGCCAGTTAGGTCCTGTGGAATTTGAAAGTGATATAATCTTGCTGGTGAATTCCTGAAGCATAAAACCGAGGCTAGCTCCACTGAGGAGCTGCACTCACCAACCAGCGACTGAGAAGGTTGTGTGTGTGTGATCGCTATCGACGACTTAATGACTGTACTGCCCCATCTCATACTTGAGGGAAAAGAAAGACATGGAGCACCCTGAGAAAACCCTGTCCAGACAGTATTTATTCTCCTTTCTTATTCGACTTCCCACTGGCAGCACTAATATGGTTTGATGCACCTGAGGACAGTTGAATGGACATAGTAGGTGGCTGCTTAGAATTTAAGAAAATGTCATATCTACAAGTGAAAGAGGTTCAAGGGAATGGTGTAGGACCTTCAGCAGAAGCCCTTAGTCCCACAACAAAATGAATGAAAGGAGCAGGAGTGAGTAAGAGCCAGAAGGACCAAGAAGAGAAATTTTTCTTATATGGCTCTTGATCCTTCTGGCTCTTACGGTTGAATGGACACCCCGATAGTAGGTGGCTGCTTAGAATCTTAGAAAATGTGTTTCTTTCTACAGTGTAAGAACATAAAGTTATGAAAGAGTGAAAAATCCATAAAAAAATTAAAAGCTGTCTTTCTTGATTAACTACTACAATGCATAAATTATTTTTTGGACAGTAAACATACTGAAAATGTTTTCTGATAAGGTTTGAACTTTTAAGTCAAAGGTCTACTATTTTCAAAACAAATCTCCATTTCCATAAGGACTTGCATAAATTCCCATGGGTAATAAGCATATTAAAATTCAGTATTTAGTAAAAGAAAAAACATAAAAAGTATCTTCATGAAAGCAGTGTTGTTCAAGCTACTGTGCTGCTTAATCCTAACATCAAATGTTATCAGGAAAAGCCTTTAGAAAAGCAGCCACATGTGTCTTTTTTCACTGAGAGTTTTCCTAAAGCCATGTATTGGCAATGTCAGTGTTAAGAGAGTTATACATTACTTTCTGTCACATCCAAACCTTTTGAGTCGGCAGCACCCTGGCAGCCAGGAGGGTCAATCCTGTCCTGGAGGGCATCAGGCAAAGCATCGCCAGCTGGGCAAGAGAGGCGCTTGTCCCGCTCTGCTCTGCACTGGGAAGCACTCCACAATATTGCCTTTAGTAGTCACAAGGCAGTGATAAAGATATTGCAGGAGAAACACTTCTAGTTGGGACAATGTTTTCAGGTGCAGAGGAGCAACTTGTGTAAACAACTATATACAATGTGCTCTGCCCCTGTCTAGCCTTCAGACCTAGAGAAGTTTCAAGTCTAGGGTTTCAACCTGGAAAATGAAATTTCAGGCTTTTAGAACATGGTTTACATATCTGTTGTCTCTGATCTAGATGGCGGGATTGCAACAGAAATATCCTTATTATAAGGATATTTCAATTCCTTCCATTTCAATCATCAGAAGTCTAGAAAAGTTGTATTTGTAAAAACAGGTTTAACTTCAACTCAGAGACATTTATTGTACTGGAACTTCCATAGAACTCAGCATACTGAGTTGATAGCATTTGCAAAGATAGTATAAAGCCTTTACCCTCTGCTTTCTACCACAAGGTATCACTGCCATAAAGGTCACACCTTATACAGATGGAACCAGTAAGAGGAAAAGGTACGTAACAGCTCCTAGTGAAATGTTGAGATGGAAAAGGCTAACAAAGATAGATGCTACATGTGGTAGCATAAAACAGGAATTAATGCCAGCACTGTAATGTTACAACTGAACTAGAAAAATAAGCATTGAAGTGGCATGGAGCCACTCTCAACACTCACTCATTTCCCCTTCCGATTTAATACGGAGAAATTTCTATAGGAAATAGATTCCACTAGGCCAGTTATCTAAAATATGTGGACACTGCCTAAAAATTCAGATAAATGGGAAGATTTGGTTATCTAGTTTTACTCTCTTTCTTATTTAGAACCCAAGCAAGCAATTGCTCTACAATTGGTTCCTATTTACAGGAAAGAAATCTATTCCCAAAATCTGCATCTTTCTGGGGGGGCACGACAAATGTGCATCAAAGTACTCCAAGGTACAAAATTTGCAGCACTATCTGCATGTCTGAAAGAGAAAGCCTTCTAAAAAAGGCAGCTTCAAAATATAAGCAGAGTTCCATAGGAGAACTACTGAGTCAAAACATGTTTTATTTGCTGTTTTTTTCTGGCAGACAGATTTTCAGCACACATCCACTCTCCCTAAATAAATCGAGAAACTGTTGGTTCTTGTGAACTTCTGAAAATTTGTATCAATAAAGGATAGATACTGTGACTTGTCAATGACATTTTTTTCAGAGAAAAAACAGAGCCAGACCTGAAACTGAAGAGAAATACTCTTTAATTATTTTATCAAAGTTTTTAAACATTTAGACTAACTGATGATACAGTTTAAAAATGATACCAAAAAATCCAAATAGTAAAAATTTAAAAAGAACTTGCTAATTTTGTGAGTCTAAACTGCCTACCAAGCTAGGTTAATTTAAACAGCATCTGTTGCAGCACATGTGAAACCATACAGAAAACACAGCTATTCAGAGAATACAGGATAGTTGAACAAAGCCTATAATGCAGCAATTCTGAAGTGACTGAACAATTATAAGATAGCAGAATTGGCAGCATATTCTTAGCATCATCCTCTGGATGAGTATGAAGACAATATATCACTGCATATACACACAGCAGAACTATCAGAAGTACCAACTTAAAATTTCTCAGGCCAAAAGCTTTTGAACCTCAAAACCCCCCTTCTGTTGAAGTATTAACTTTGTTGTTATCTAAATATTCAATTTTTAAGGTTTTTTTTATTATTATTACTTTTATTACAGAAGGTAAGATATGAATGTTTCCTGAAGGGTTTGCTGTATGGCTAAAATTTATTGGACTTTCAAGTTATTTAGCCAAGCTTTTAGACAAAATCCTCTCTCAGTTTCACAGCGTGTTGGCCTATTATATTATTGCATATATAGATGCTAAAAGATTTAGGTAACATTACAGATACTGATCTTTTTAATGTAAAATATTAATAGTCACATTCTGGGTACAGAATTGTTCACAGCCAAATAGATTTATGCTGCTTTAGACATGGCGTCTAGAGATACGACTATTATTCGTCTGTATCTGTAGTTACAAAGGAGAAATGTGAGTCAGATTTCAGACTGCAAAAAATGCCTTTTAGTATAAAGAATCATCCTTGTACACATTTTAAACCAAAATCCTTTATCCAATTCTAAAAGGTACCTGTAGGTTTATTGTCCTGACTGCAGGGCAGTTTCTAGATCAAGTCGAAGCTGATGTGATTTGAGCTTGAATTTGACCCATTGTGCACGTATATGAAGTGGCTCTACTGCTTAGAGAGGCACATTTATCACACAGAAAAGCATTTTAAGCTGCAGAGAGGCTTAAAAGCTCCCAGTACCTCCCCCATATCTATCAGGAAGACACAGATACCTGCACATAGCCATGTTTGCTTTCCTACAGCACTGGGAATTGCGAGTATTCTCTACCTCTTCTCACATTCAGAGGCAAGCTTTGGTTTTGTAATTACTATCAAACTTGGAGCCAGGGCTGATTGAAATCAATTATCAGATGTGAGAGGGGAGGACTAAAACAGCAGATCAACAACTAGGCTTATGATATTAAAAATACTAATAGCAGACAAATCTATGTCTCATTCTGACAAGTGAGGCATTGTCATATCTGTCATTCCTTTCATCATGCAGATGATTGCTCAGTAGATCTTGACACATAACACTGCAACCCCTTTTTTCCACCAAATTTCTATAATAGCTGCCAACTCTTTGTAAAGGCTCTGGACATAAGTGATGCAAAAATCATATTTTATAAACCTATTCAAGAACTCAGTAGATTTTAAGTATTTTCTTGCTTCATTTTATAGTGACTGTTTTTAATTAGTATAAAGCCTTGTTTCTTTACCAGGAGACAAAGAGTGCCAAATATACCAGATATAGCAGACTGGAAAACAAACAGGTGGCAAAATTAATAAGTATTCATATTTACACTTCCTATAAAAGAAATATTTGTGTTGGATGAAGCTAGATAATATATGGCATGCCATCTGGTTTTCCCACGGATAGAACAATGAGATTTGCAGATCACAGCTGGTCCTAGGAAGCCATTATCACCCAGTATCCACATCTGCAGGTTCTCCTTGACTCCCTGTTTTTGCTAAACTTTCACAGCAGCATCTATGAATAACACTTTCAGCTACCTTCTGTTAGGTAGAAGATTCTCATGCTGTCAAACAGAGCAGTTCTTACAAATGTGTAACAGCAAGTACTCAGCATGATGCTTCCAGCTTCTACAAGGGCAGAATCTCTCTTTGGCATAACAAATCACAGTGAGCAAACATGCCTGCTTCTTGGAGTATCAAGAAGATACAGTCAGTTGTCCAAAAGATAGTTATCCAGTCTATACTAGTCATGTAAGCTTATTGATTCTCTCATAAACGGAAAGAGTTGCTCACACGAGCATTTTGGTGTAGAGTTGTACAGATAACTTCATGGAGAGAAGGTGGGACACAGTTGCCCATGTTCCCTGGAGGACTGTAAATGACTACATCCCTAGTGCTTACACAGGAAATGTTAGGCAACCCAAGATCCCATTTAGAGCAGAATCAACCTAAGGTTCTCAGTTATTATTTTCAGAGTCATAAATGACCAGTATCAGTATATACAGACCAACAAAGATTCCAGGTGTTGAGAGGGAAGGTGCTCCATGGATTCCATGACACTTTCTATCACAAGAATAAGTGGAAGAGTGTGAAAGAGGAAAAGTTTCTTCTTGGACAGTCAACAATTCCTGCTAAAAACAGGTATCACAGCACCACTATTCTTTAAGTGTGCAACATGTTTCTGACCTTGTCTGTCCTGAAGGAAGTACACAGTAGAGCATATCTTAAAATAAATTTTATAAAAGCCAAAAAATATACTGAACAAATCACACAAACTCTGAACAAAATCCTCTTTGAAACACAGTTCTCTCATGGGAACTGCATGCAAGAGAGCATGTGGAGTACACATGACAGATGTTATTCATATCACTCAGAGTATGCTGCTGTAAGGCTCTCAGATAGTAAAATAACTTGTTAGGGAAGAAATCACTGAGATAAACTCTGGTTTTCCCTTTAGGTTAGCTTTACTTAAAAAAGCCTTAGATTGTTTGGATGCTGACTGACTCATGTGTGATTAAAATAACACACTTTTATGAAGACATCTGGACATTCACATAACACAAGGTATATAAGTTCCAGCCATTCCAGGCTCTGCTACTGTGATAAAGTTTGCTCATTTTAACACTTGAGACACAAAACTGACAGCACAATGTATATCTAGCTATGATTAAAAGCAACATGATGAAAAATTAACCCTCAGATACCCTATCTCATTTTTTTCCATGAAAATTGGAAACAGTTTTATGGTATCTTAGAAGTTACTCTCCACACTAGCATGTTGTTGGTTTTAGTAGTATGAATAAGGTATGTTAATTGAAATCAGAACAAACACAACAGTTACAGTTAATTATATGCAACACATTTTAAAGTATTCATTGTCTTTCCTGAATAAAAATAAAACAACAAACAAACAAAAACAAGGGGAAACACACACACAACCCCCCCCCCACCTGCCTCTGTATATTTGGGTATGGGAATGCTGGAGCACTGTATTTGGAAATAAGTTTTCCAAAATAATTTACACTGTCACTGCATATAAGTCATATTACATATTCTCTCTGTTATCTAATATGAATTTCAAGTTTTACTTACCAATCCTGCACAGCATTGAAAGAATCTTCATTTGTGATGTCATACATTAAAATGAAGCCCATTGCACCCCGGTAGTAAGCTGTGGTAATTGTTCTGTACCTCTCCTGGCCTGCTGTGTCCTGAAACAATAACAAACAAAATTTTTACACATTGCAGGAGCCCACTGCTACTGAAGCAAATCTTATTTCACTCTGAGTGATTTTCACTGAAGCTTGCCTGCATGTAAGAATGAAAAGCCATAGCAATAAAGCCATAAGTCAGTGATGCTTTCTATCTGAGACACCAACTATTTTCTGTGGAGTGTTAAAACTATACAGAGTGGGCTCAGAAACTTTTGATTACGGAAAATAAAAATATGAGTGCAAAGGAGGCCAAATCAAGATGAAAGTTCTTGAATGATTTTAAGCATAAGGAAGCTGCAGATAAAGATCCAAACACTGACTGAATTTGGGACAGGAGATGCTCTTCTGGACCCAGGCATTTGATTTGTGTCAGTCTGGGAAGGAACTAGATATTTGGAGTTGATCTCAAATTCCAATTCATAATTCTAAATTCATAGCTAATGCTATGTTAATAAGATGATAAAAAAATACTTTCTCTAGTGATATTTCAGTATATGATAGTATATGACCATGAATAAAGTGTTCGTTTCAAACATAATCACATTCCTGTAGTTATTGTTTTATATTTACTTGCTATATGGAAGCAATTAGAATTTTAATAGGCCTCATTAATGCAGTATTTATGGTCATGTAAGAAATAAACTCAAATATCAGTAACCAATGTGTCAAAATTTTTCTGTTCCACACATTCATAAGCATCTCCCTTGTACTTAGACCAGAATATACTCATAAGTGCCCTAAAGACAGATCCTTTTGTATGACTGTTAAGGAACTTCAATACCATTTGACAGGACAAACAGTATATTAGAAAAATCACATACTTTAATATTAAATATTATATAATTATTCCTTGTATTTGAAAGAGATAATACAACAATGTGCATGGATTTTCTGTTTATTAGCTGTCATTCTTATGGAAGAACTATGCAAAAAATAAATTATTTCCATATTGTATTATATTTGTAGTTGTAAATCACTATGATTGTATCCTCCAGTACTGTTATATACTCATAATTGAAGAAAACTCTCTCCAGTTCAGGTATGGCTACTCTCTGCTAGTCTATTTTGCAAGACCACAGAATTAATCTGATCACTGTCTTCTTAGATTTAAATTCTAAAATAAAACATCTGTATTTGCACTGACTGATATTTATTTCTAAGCAAACTAAATAAAATAAGCCCGAGGAAGAATAAAATATGACCTATTATTGACTGTCATTTTCATCAAGGCAGTTCATCTCCATCTTTGATGGGCAGAAAACAAGACACATAGATCATCTTGGGGGCCTTTTCATTCATGTAGTTAATGTCTGGTAAGAATAGAAGATTGTTCATTAAACAAGTAGATTGGAAAAGCAGAGGAGAATGAATGACTGTGAGGGAATGCTTTATGAAAAGTAACACACATAGAAGACAAAAATATGTATTATCAAAATCTTAGCTGAAACAACAATAACAAAAAGTCTCAACAGCTGCAGGGAATATTTTCAAATATTATATTCACTTTCATATATTCTGTTTTTAATAATCTTACCATCTTCCATTAACTTTCAGTTAGGTGATCCAAGAGACATTGGATTTTAAATATTAAATCACAGGATTTTAAGGTTTAGTGGTCATGGTATTTTAGAAATTAACCCGTTCCTAAGCCTTGCATACAGCACACTAAATAATAACCTCCAGTCGAGTATTTGGAAGACTCTGAGACTTGCACAGTTTGCCTTTGCATGCTCTGATGTCTCTAGTATGTTTGTTGGGCTTTTTCTCTTAATGTAATTTTTCACCTATAATCGAAATTAGTTGTTTGAAAACACCTTCATGCTCCAGATCCCGATATGTATAATTTCATATTAGAAAAATTCTTTTCTTTTTTTTTGTTAGAAAATCAATAGCTAAAAGGAACAGTAAAGCTTTTCCATCAGTAAAGATCTCAAATAGGGCATCTACATCTATAAGCAGGGAAAAAGGAATTAGAGATGTATTGACTGTGTGCAAAATACCTGGTTCTGATTCATGATGAAAACAGTAATCTGGTATGTATTTGGCCAACTCTCCTTTATCATATATGTATCAAATTGTATGGATAAAAAATTTTAGATTACCTTGGCTGTTCATTTGAGTCAAAACTGTGAAAGTTGGCAGTACAATTAAAACAAAAAAAAAAAGCAAACATATGTTAGTTATTTCTACAGTAAACCACAAGAACCAGAGTTTGTTCTATGTTCCTCCCTTGAATCAATCCTTTAATAACGTTATGGGAAATTTCCTACAGATTCTTACTGTTACTGTGGAACAGCTATACCATGGAAGGCCTTAGCATATGGAGAATGCACCAGCTGCAGACAACAATGCTCCCAGAGGAATAGAGAGATATCATGTAATAGCCATCTGTGCAAGTAGAAACACTTAAGGATAGCAAGCTAGCTCACTCAAGAAGAATATGTATTTCACATTAAGTGAAGAGTTTATGGGGCTGGAAAATCTCAAAATACAAAAGAAATAAACAAAGGTTCTGATAGCAATCCTAAAAATACTATTTAGGCTTGCCAAGTACAGTTAGCTGAGTTAACTCAGTAGAAATAAAAGCCCATTACTGTCAAGTCCTGCTAAGCTAGATTTCATCTAGAATGTAACATACCAGCTTAGACTGTACCAAAATTTTTGAGCAATAGGTTAAATCAGGCCTCTGAATTAATTTGCTTAGTGTGCGCCCCTCCTCTTACCCTTGCCTAGTACTGCACAACTGACAGGAACAATATGTAAATAACTTGCAAATGGAGTTGCTCATTATTAACACAGAGAGTTCTGAAGGTGAAAGAAAACAGCATTTGGCAGCAAGAACTTTTAATGAACCTGTCACGACGAAATTCAGTCTGCAAAACACAAACTTGTTTTCCAGCACGTTTGAGTGACTCTGTGCCTCTGCATTTCAATTCTGCATGCTAACCATACATCTCTTTTTAGATCCACTTCCTCACTACAAGTTTTACTCATACCACAATACAGCTTGTGTTATGTGCCAAAAACCTGGTAAGAGTAGAGGAGGATTTCTTGGATGGTGTTTATATCTCTGTTTCAGATTCACATGTGAAGACAAGGAAAATAGAAAGATAAAATTAGAAATATGAATTGGGTGAATCCTCACTTTGCAGGCCAGACTTTTCTGTTAAGGTAAACAAAACTGGCACAGCAATCAAGAACTGCAGCTCCTTAATGAGCTTCATTTTTTTTTCTGTTGTTCCTACCCGAAGGTTATTTATATACTCCATCAAAGCAACTCTGTCTAATTTCACAAAAGATGTGTCTGATCTCCAGAGTCTCATGAAATAAGGATAAAAATGACAAACCACAAAGCACGCTCAACCAATTAACCAGTCTACCAAAATTCACACACCCCTAAAACTCAGCTTCCCTCCCAATGCCTGAGGAACAAAACAAATAAACAAAAAATCCTCAAACCAGTAAGAGGGGCAAGCGACAACTTCTCTGGAATCCTCTTGAGATGGGAGGCAGATGTAAACCTACCTGAAGCCTGCTGCTAACCATCCAGGAGGAGCAGCTGTGGGTTTATAGCAATGAAGCAATGGGACAGGGCATAGAGAAATGGGACAGGGAGAAACGCTAATGGAGCAGCAGGAGCTGATTATCCCAGGAGCACTGTCTCTCAACAAACAGCACTTTCAACAGAAAGTGTCAGGCACATATAAACACAGACAGATGAACACTTAAAACAAGGAAAGGAAAACACAGTTCAAAACAGTTTCTTTAGCCGATGTATGCACAAAAGATATAATACTGTGTATTGCCAACTCAGTCTTTGTTTATGTACCGTTTTCCTGTCAGTAGCTCCTTCCAAACTTCTTGTGGCTTTAGTTTCCCTAGGAGTCTGTTTTTTTATTTTCATACGTGTATAAACTATGTGTGCATGCATGCAGGTATTTGTAGAAATAATATATATATGTATGTATTTAAAAGAAAAACATTTTGAGCATGAGAAGCCAGCTACTGAGCTTGTCAGTACATGTCTCCTAGACCTACATGCTCATCCTTAGAACTCACCTCAAAATGAGCTGAGAAATCACTGATCATATGGGAGAGATGCAGGAGCATGGCAGGGCTAGCCAGAAATATGTGAGGTCAGAGGGGTGGGGAGAGGCATTATTCCAAATGTGGCTAACAAAACGGGGCCTGGAAGGGCTGACCTATCACGTAGAAGGTACGGCAGAGCTTGCACTAGAGAGATTGGCTCCTAGAAAGTCCTGGTTGGCATTGAAAAAGTACTTTATTGCCAAATTAGCTTTCTCACTCCACCTATGTAGCTGCTGATTGTGCCTGAAGCTAATATAATTTTAAATGTTCTGCTTTTCTTCTTTCCTGTTCTTTCTTCTCTCTCATTATTTTTAATACTCACATAAAATGTTCCTTTCTGCAGTTCAGCTATCGTATCTTCCTAAAGCAGAAAACTCAGGAAAGCCAGGGTAGCACTACCTTCTTTCTAGTCCAGTGTAACTTGACCTTAGTTGCCACTGGTTATGGACTCAGTTTTTGAGCCCCACTGCAATTTCCGTGCATGTCTCCCTCTTTTCCTACCACAACCTGCAGCTTTCTCCTGGTCCTGTCTTCACTTTGATTGTGGCCTGTCATACTTTCCTGGGTGTGAGGATCAATTTTCCTTCTCCTTCTTCCCCATTTTGGATACACTTTGTATCAGAAAAACTTTACATTACCTTCAAAAGTAAAACAAATTGAAGCACCCCTTTCTCTTTTAATCAACCTTCATGTTAGGTCTTAACTTAGAATCAGGTCTTAATTAGAATTTCTTTCTGGAAAGGCTCAGGTTTTGCTTTCAAGATCCTTTTGTTTCTTTTATTTTATGAAAAGGATTACAGAATCAAAGATTAAATACTGCAACCAAAAATGTATAGTGGAAATAATGAATTTGCAAAATCTAATTTTCACTTCATGTAATAATGCAAGTATATTTTAGAAATAAAATTAAAAGGTAAATGAATATTGGACCCCAGTTTGTCACTACAGGTAGAGAAAAAAATGAGTTAAGCAACTTTCTATCTGTATTATTTTAAAATATTTGTAAATCAGATTGCAAACATTTTCTCACATTTTTAAGAAAAATAATGAAGCAACAAAGAGCCATTCTGAAAAAATTAGTTATATACAATCAAAAGTCGCAAAGCTGTGATAAGATCTTTGTTCTACAGACAGTTATTACTATGTAGGAAGCAGCACTGAGAAAACACATTCTTAGTTTTGTCATATTTTATTTTTTAAAGCTTTTCCTGCCAGAGTCCTGAGATGGTACAAGAACAGCAATATTTTCTTTTTCCTTTTAATCTTTGTAGTCAGAGACCAAAAATGTGTCCTGCTGCACAAGGAAAAACCCCAAAGGCTTTTAATAGGAACTGAAATTACTGTATTAAAACTTTTACGAAAACCAAAATAATTTTGAAAGGCTGGCAACTGGCACTCAATTCCAGCAAAGCCTGAGAGGATCAGAACAACCTGCTTTTGAATTAAAGGAGCAGGAAGAAATACAAGATCTATAATAACATTACAAGGAACAGTAATCATAGAAACCTGATAATCAAATATACTAGAGACAATCTTCAGACTTGACAGAAAGTCTCCTTAAGCTCCAGGAGTGGACTAAATAATTTAGGCATTAAATAGTGATATGGGATAGATTGGAAAGGTCAATCCTAATGCTGTGAGACTTATGACTGTTAGGAAAAGAGGAGGTAGAGCTTTTTCATCCACATCTGAAACATAGATAGGCATAGATGCCTTTCATTTAGCAGAGAGCAGAAAAAACTACTGAGCTATAGCATAAGTTCACAGTCTTGGAGTCAAATTGAATATTATCATACAGAGAACAATGTATTGGTATATTCAAGTGCCAGAGCATATTTGTCTTCCTATTTCTGTACTTTGATTATATCCTTATACATCTTTTTTATTAAGTACTTCCCTCTAGAACTTGTTATTCATAAAATAAGAATAATAATCTTTCATCTTTATCTCCCCCTTGTTATTCTGTCCTATTCTGCATCTCTAACATGGCTTTCTCTATGAATATTCATTATTCATATTTAATTAACTTACCCATATTATTCAGGATGAGTTGGGATCCATGGATAGAGAAAAGTTTGCCCAGCCATTTTGATAATAGGTCTATGTTAGTGGCTCATTACATTGAAAAAATTGCATAACTGTGTCATCATATTACTATATTATGCAAATCCTTGTCCACTGATTACCTCACAGTACCTCTTAGCTATTGAGAGCTATGAAAATAACTCCTTCATGACAACAGCAATCTTAGCACATTTTATTCTGGGGCTTTTTTAGAAGCACAGTCTTAAAATTCTGCAATTCTAAGAGAAAAAATGAGTTAGTAGTAAAAGGGACATTTTTAAAACCATAAACCAAGCACTCTTATCGGAAACCCTCCCCACCCCTGATTTTTCTTGTGATAAACATCTGTGTTTCAATCTGCAGTGAAGTTTCTCTCATTTGGAACAAATTACAGAAACATTCCTATTAAATATTAATAACCTTCCAAACCTTCCCAGGAGTAAATGAATGCAGTTCTGCCAGAATATTAAGTTTAAAAAACATGTTTAGAGGCTTGCTAGAATTACTATTAACTTACGCTTTTCACACAGATTTTTTTAAATTTCAATTACCTATAAAAGGGAAAGGAGACAATCTGCAACACAGAACTAAACACATTTTACCTATTTTAAGCAAGAAACTATGAATGCAATATTTCTGGAAGAGTTCAGGTATGGCTGAAGTCCGATCCTATGCAGAAATTACATGAAGGTTGGGGAAAGGCACAGCCTAGTGGTTTAGAATACCCGCTTAATGAAAGTACTGGGCTACAGTGTGGTCTGTGTTTAAACAGTTTCCTTCTACCTTGGCAACATAATGCTGCTTTACAGCTGTCTGGAAGATTCCTTGTAGGAAGATCTCTAGGTAAGTTCTGTATGCTCTTCTATGACTGCGGCAGCTTCTGAGGTAGGCATCAAAGATACCTAAAGAAATTTTGGAAGCTCTTTGTATATCATACCTTAGGCAGGTGTTTTTAGATTCTAAGGATCAGCTGAAAAAGTACCTGGTATTTTCTGGAGAACTTCACCAGTGATGTCTCAAAGGCACAGGATGCCATCATCCTCTCTTCACTAGCAACACAGTTCCTTCAGGCATTTCAGGGAGCTGTTTCCTCCACTGACATAAAACTATTGAGAGGTGTGTTTGCAGGACAGTATCCATCAAACTCGCCTTTTTTCCCCACTTTTAACTCTTTTGATTTCCAACACTCTTAGTATCTGACTGTGGCTGAGATATTTAATTCCCCATCACGTTAGTTTTTTTCTTTTTCTTGGATCTGATGGTAGTGATTAATAATTTAGGTTTGCAATGATGGATAGTATACAGTGTGTTCAGCTGGCTGGAATACGACCCTGTCTAGACTATTTCTGTGTTAAAGGGAAAGATGGAGAAAGGATAGGTGACACAGGACAAATCATGCCAGCCATGAGGTGCTGTAAGTTTTTTTCTACAGCATGGGAGTCCACCACAGCATCCAGACAGTTTCTGACACAAGGGTGATTTGTGAAAGACCAAGAATCTGGCTCCAAGACTTTTAGAATTTGAATGACTTCTCTAGCTCTTTCAAAGTTAATTTTTAATTAGCAACTATTAAGAGATGCTAGAAAACATACTTTTCCTGCTTTTAATTATTTTAGTTTCCTTGTGGAGGAATTAAGAGAACACCTACCGTACAACATAAAGATGCTTGTGTTATCAATATGCTGCTAGAATTATCTACACCTAGGTAAGATTTATCTATTAATTTTGGGAAACTTTAAACTGGATTGAAGTCACCAAGAAAAAAAAAAAAGTCTCATCAAAGAAAGAAGCAAGATGGAATTCTTAGATACACCATAAGTTTTCCTAAAATCTCTTCACTAAGAAAGAAAGGCTAAAGATGTCAAATAGAAACAACAGTTCAATATACTACATGATGTGGGGATGGGTCTTCACATGAAAAATTTATTATTTAAGCTAAATACCATTATGTTGTCTTGCTTGCCAGTTAATACCTCTGCATTATGGCTGCATATCAAAAGGTTATGCTTACAACACTTCTCTAATGCCCTGGTATTTGATGAGAGACATGTAATTGAAGACAGCACAGGTTACTTTGACAAGAAAATATTCATTTATCCTGAAAATCTGTCAGCAGCTGACAGTGCCTAATGCACACCAACCAATCACATCCTTTATGTTGTTCTAGTTTAAAACTGTAAATTATTAAAGAGAGAGAGTTGTAAGAAGAAGCTAAATATGTGGTTATTCTATGAATCTTGCATTATTTCAAGTACAGTGCCCTTATCTTTGCATTCTCTTTGTGGGGAGTTCTGGCATAAAGTGGCATAATTAAAGTAGATTTCATTTAAATTGTTATTTAATTTACCCCCTGATCTCTCTTTTTCTTTTAGGTCAGACTGTTTAAGAGCTGTGTGCCTAGCATATCTATAAGCATATTTAGTGATTCTAATGACCTTTTAATTTTAAAATCATACTTTGGAGAGAAACAGTCTCACCAGAAAGCATAATTACCAGACCTACGAATAGAGGGGAAGGGAAAGGGAAAGGGAAAGGGAATTTCAGTTGGAAGAGCCTATCCAACTACCTGACTGCTTCAGGGCTGAGCAAAAGCTATAGCATGTTCTCAATGACACTGTCCAAATGCCTCTTGAAACACCAAGACGCTCTCTAGGAAAACTGTTTCAGTGTTTGACTACCCTCTTGGGGAAGAAGTGCTTCCTAAAATATAGACTAAACCTCCTCTGGTTCAGCTTTGAACAATTCCTTTTTGTCCTATCACTTGATACCAGAGAGAGAGGAGATCAGCAGTTCCCTGTCCACTTCCCCTCCTCAGGCAGCTGTAGAGAGTAATCAGGTTGCCCATCAGCCTCCCTCTGTCCAAACTAGGCAAACCCTAAAGCCTCAGCACCTCCTCACAGGACGTGAATTCTTTCAACAGTTTTGTTGCTCTCCTGTGGATGTATTCAAATAGCTTAAAATACTTTTAAAAATGGATATATTTATTAATAAATATAAATAAGCTATAAAATCTAATAAAATATAAATGCAGTAAAATAAAATATGTACATTTCTTGCTTTATTTTGATACTGATAAATTAAGTGTTTTTAAATATGGCAGCTATTTTGGAGCCCTGGTCACTGTGCAATAGAGTGCAGTATCTGGTATTAGTACCACCATTACAGGCATAGATGTTTCTATATAAATCAGAATAAAAAATGTGCTATCTCACTCAATTGCTCTCTCAGAAACAGTCACTTTTTTTTTTCCTTTAGGTTTTTGTCCAAAGAAATTCTGAAATAATGAGCAAATTTTATTTAACAAATAAGTTTCCTGTAACCTTGTAAGCAGAACACTGAACACTCCCACTGACACAAAGACAGTTCATGGTCCAGCACTAAAGGAAATGTAGTGATGCTACTTCCTTGATCACTGCAAAGCTATTTTATGACTTTGGACATTTTTTTTTTTTAACCATTATAAAATCACACTGGTATAAAAAATGCCATATAAATTTTCATTACATAGGGATTTGACTACAGGTGTAACCACCACTGGCAATATTCTTCAAAAAAAAAAAAAAGGGGTCATTAAAGTTGGATCCTAATTTTATCAAAGAACAAACATGTAAAGCTATGAAATATATTTGGTGGAGTTTAGTGAATGTGTTGTGTTTTTAAATGCCTAAATAATTTCCATATTAGGCTTAAGTATTTGGCATTTACTTTACAACCTCTTGAAGCCAATAAAACTTCAGTACCCTTGTCACCTACCAACTGGTTGCAACACTCTCCTGTGCAAACTATAACATTTGTGAGAAAAACACAAGCATGTAGGTAGGTGTGAGTATGCAAATTCAAATCCCTAGACTACTAGAAACCAGGTAGCTTTCAAAGTCTATTTATGTAGAAATACACTTATCTGTTCTTCATTTTTCTGAAGAATCCATTACTGGCAAATACCAGAGGAAGTACAAGACTAAATGGAATTTCATTCTTACACAGTGTAGTCATTTTTATTCTTATGATCTTAAAAGATATTCAGGAAGGCTCAAAAGTAGTACTTAGTGTCAGTTATCAAAATCTTGCTAGAAAATCTGGGGGGTTTTTCTGCAAAGAGGGATAAACTACAGTTGTTTCAACAAAAGGGAAATCAATATTTACTCAGAAGTTCTTTCAACAAATAGAGGAGTAAATGAAGAAAAGAATGGGTATCAAAGAATGAAGTTAATACCTAGGAAATTTTCCTCTTATATATATTTTTCAAAACCATCAGGTAAACAAAGCAGTAGCAAGATTTCTACAGTTCAGGAAATAAGCTTTGAAATTTTACTACTGTCTATGAAACTCGGCAAAAAAATCCAGGACCAGTTCTTAACCAAAAGTGTATAACAGACTTTATAAATGCATAGGTAGGCTGATGTACTTTGAGAAAGAGACATGACCAGAAGTCTTGATGAAAAGAAGTAGCTTCCATTAGGGATTCAAGCTTTCAGGTGCTTTGCTAGATCATGACTAGTACAGTAATCATGTTCTGGGATCAAATCACTTTACCCTTGAGAATTTATGCTATTACAACTCACTTCTATTATGTCACCCAAATCAACAGATCCTTTTAGAATCCAAGCAGATAGATTTCTCAGTTTTCCGAGGAACTCACAGAATTTCTAATTTCAGAGTGCTGATTTTATCTTCCTTTGCCTTACATTTTAAGGAAATAAAACAGGGAATTAGGGGATCAATTAACATGAAATTTTCAAGTATAATACAATTAGAGAAAAAAGTTTTCTTGGTTCTCTAGCTGCAATAGTTAAATTATATTCACACTAATTTTATTTTTAGTAATGAAATATATGCTTAAAGACAGAAAACCTAGATCATATTATTAGCAAATTAATGAACCCTTTAGGAAGATACAAAAGCATTGATGTAAAGAAGTACAATTCTATAACTCCTGAAACCACAATCTCATCACAAGAGGTCAAATCAAACACCACAGCAAAATGGAAAGAACAGATTTAGACTTGTTAGGCTAGAAGGCCTTACTGAAATGCACAATTCCTTCCTAACAAATTCTACAATTATTATTTGTATTACCAGGCAGAATGACTGCCATAGTTTATTTGAAGTTTTGAATGCAAATATTTCAATAAAATAAAATGTATAAATAATTTCTAGGGGTAGGACTTAGATCACATATGATGAACTATAATTAGTGTTATTCTTTGGCGGTGATTCTTGAACTACAGGTGTTCTTCCAGAAATCAGAGTTATTCTGTCTTAATGCATCATAAAGGAAAAGGAAATTACCATCTAATGGAAGCAGAAAAATGACCAGCTGTGAAATCTGTAGCAAGTATAATTATAATCAGAGCTACATTAAAGCACTAGCTAGTACAAAATCAGACACTGGGCTAATATACAGTCAAAGAACAGCCTAAAAGCAAATTGAGTGTGAAATAACTTTCAAAGAGCTTTGCTGCCTACAGAGCAGCACTGA
Organism: Sclerurus mexicanus; assembly: GCA_013396755.1. Classification (NCBI taxonomy): domain Eukaryota; kingdom Metazoa; phylum Chordata; class Aves; order Passeriformes; family Furnariidae; genus Sclerurus; species Sclerurus mexicanus. The sequence goes on along the minus strand of VWZF01000300.1, from coordinate 69,008 downwards.
CTACATTGAAGTAGTGGATGTTTGATCACAACAGTTCTGCTTTAATTTATATGCTATTTCTTCTGTAATTTAAAATATCAGTAAAATTAAGACAGCTTCCTGGAAGCCACCATATTCCACTGTATCCCTATCCCACACCTTCCCAGTCTTCTAACTGTCACATAATAGTGGGTTTACAGTAGCAATAGGGTTCCCTAATTTGTTAACAATATAGTCCCAAAAATGCATGCCTCTGTGTATATACAGAAATTTGTAAATATATATGTGTATGACAACATGTATGTAACATAAACAAAACATATATATATATTCCAGTATTACTATTGTGATATAAAGATTTTTGGGGGTTTTTTTTATAACTTTGCCCTAGGTATTATGCCTTTATGTCAGGGAAGAAGAAAGCAAATTTTTCACATGGCAATTTTGTGTCTACAGTGCCAGAATTCTTACTGACCTTATCAAAGCATGAGGAGAAGAAAATATACTTATTCATAATTGTTCCTATATACATTTCATTAATTATAAGTTGTGATATATATATCTATATATTATAAGCAATACATAGATTATAAGTAATATATATTAGCTACCTTACAGAATAGTTAGACTCAGGAGTGTGAATTGGAAATGCAAGCATACTAAGACATTGCATTTTGTTTGGATTCACATATTTACCAACGAAAATCAAATGTTAGGTTAATGTAAATGATCGCAAATCAAATTGATCTTTTTCAAATACAGAAATGATAGACAATCAAATTAACCTTTTCTTAAATACAGATTAGACTAAATTAATTTCAAAAGCCACATTAAGAAATCCCTTGATTGAGCAGCTATCAAGTACACATCATTCAGGTACTCTAAAAATGCCTCCCCAGGCTCCTTTCACTACAAAAGACATCTTTTTGGCCACACATGTACTTTTCCTTCATTCAAACTCTGCATTTGGTGACTGCAGCCTGAATAGAAGTTCAGTAATCAGTTCACTGACTATAACACTGATCAGGCATATTAACTGGAAATTGCATTATTAGACATTTAACAATGTGTTCTTTGATCCCAGATAAAAACTGAAGACTATTTCTACCCTGATTCAATTAAATTGTGGGACATGTTCTTTCATTGCACAGACATAACTGAATTATCCTCCATCAGCTGACAAAATGCTTACTGTGACTGACAAGGCAGACTGACGGTTGAAGTGGAGATTTGAAGAAAGATCAGTGAGAACTGACCCCAGAAAGGAGGGAGTTTTTTTCTGATGCATAGTTTCTAATATACTGTGAGGGATAAACTCCCCAAAATCTTAATTCTATTCATTTTGCATGTAAGCATGATCAAAGACTGCTGCTTCAAGGATAATTTGCCAGGGTTGTTTATTACTCAGCTCCATACAGGCTTCCATGGGTTTGTGTTTCAGCCCACAGCACATAGCTCAAATAGACATTGTTAATTTTGCTAAGTCTAAGTGCTACTAGCAGTTGGGAAGGGAGAAGAAATAGCCCTTTCCAAACACCTGCATCACAAACAGCCATTCTGGAAGATGACAGAACTCAGTTCTTAAACCTGAAAATTATATTCAGTTCTAGAAGCAATGAAATGTGCTTTGGATTTGAAAATCACCTTTTCTGATGAGTAGAGGCAACAAACAAAAGTGGGGAACTATTTTTTTTTTCCCTTTTAATCTTCAGTGTGATGAAAATGTAGTCTGCATGACACATAATTTTGGCTCAGATGGATGTTCTACAATCTTTTGTTTTATACTACATTTTCTTTGATGCCAAGTACCACTAAAGTTACTGGATGATGCAGGAAATTATATGTTCTCCAAACTTATAAAAATCAAACTTCTTTTATGTACAGGAGTTTCTGAGTACTTTAGGTACCCATTCTTCAAAACTGTGAGTGAAGACAGCTCCATAAATCATCACTGGGTGTTCAAGAAGATTGAAACTAAAGAATTAGCAAAGATTAATAGGATTTGAAATCTAAAAGGAAGGAGGCCTGATTCTGTCCTTCGTTACACAAAATAACTACACAAGCACATAGAGCTCAATGAAATCCACACTGATGCAAACCGAAGTGAAGACTTCAAAAATGAAATAATTAAAAATTTGAGTAATTTATTCCTACTGATGATGGTTTCATGACAACATTTATCTTTTTATAAAATGGATAATGTAGTGTTTTATTTATGTAGCTCTATGTTTTAATTATATTGACTTCCAAGCCCAAATTGTGTGGTGTTTGGGGTTTTTTTGTCTGCTTCAGAGAGGCTTTTTCAAGTTAGATCTTTTCCAAAGCAGATATACCAGAAGTGAACTCAAGTGTTTATGGAGAGATTACACAAATCATTGACTCATACCAGAGTATAGTAAAGGATCAAGTAGTTCCAGTGTGGATGTTTCATAATAAAGTATGACATGTACTTTATAATGTAATATACAGAAATAGCACATCAATCAATAACTAATTAATACTCTTATATTCACAAATTTAAGCAAAATACACTCAATTTAGTCATTTCATATACCCAAGAATTATCTTAATCTCACAGCACAATTTAACTGAACTTGGAGCAAAATTACAGACCACAAAAAATGATTCTCTGCTCTCAAATCTTTTAATAGACTTTCCATATACTTATCTAAAATAGAATAATTGGAATGTCAGAGTCACCCTTTATTTTGTCAGAACTTACTGTGAATTATCAAGTCTTTGGAAACGCTGCTGAAAATAACTAATAATATCAATTCCAATAATGTTTACCAGCAAAGTGCTTAGCAACAAATCTATTACATATAACTATATATTATATTTAAACAGGTTTTTTTTTTTTAAAAAAAAAAGTATACAGTTTTAAACATAAAATTGTCAGTTTCATTTTTATATATGATAATTTAGATTAAATCTTAAAAAGAAAAGGGGACAGGAGAAATATAGTATCTAAGGTAGGTGATATACTTTCAATCCCTGAGGTCCAAACAAATACCTATCTTCTCTGCTGATCATCACCCCAGGATCCATGTAGAATGATCAGGTCTAGTGAAGGTTGGACTGCTTGAAGTGCAGCATGATGAATGGGGAAGGGTCTGAGATCATGAGGCACCAGTGACAATAAATGAACATGGATCTTGACTGAAGACCTAAAATCATTCATACTCCATTGTAGTGTCTTATTAAAACCTCACGTAATTTAGAATGTTCAGAATCATTTGGGGTTTGTTTCTTTGTTTACATTTTAATGCAGTAATTAGTATAATAGGATGCTGAAGATGAATACAAGAAAAATCTCAGTAGACCACACTTTTCTTTTTCCGTGATCAATACAACAGCTATACTTCACGTTTTAAACATGTTGTGTTTTCCTTTCTGTCTTTTTTCTGACCCTTAGAGCTCCTTTGTGCACATATAACATGTTTATTTCTATAGTACAAGAAAAGAGGCAAGCTGAATACATCTCAGGTGGAGTATCTGAAACATAGAAGAGCTTGAGTGAATCATTCATGTGTAGTGGCACAAAATATTAAAACCAAGATGTCTTGTAACTGTGTCAGCCTTTCTCTTCCTTTTCAACTCTCTTGCTGAGAAGAGTGACTGAATCCTCAGTATAGAGTTCATTGGCCCCTGAAGCAGTAGAATCTGCTCTTTGCTATCATTACATGTAGGAGCACAAGATTACACTTAATGGAAGAGAGACCACAAAGTGACTTGACAAGACCAAGGGATCAAGAAAGAGAGTTGCAAGAACGAGCTATCCTGCATAAGAAAAAGTTTATTGCCGTATATTGGGTTGTTACGAGTTTCCCAGTTCACGAATTCACAGTTGTAAAGTTAAATATCATCACTGCATGCTATACAAAATGGAGTTTGGTGTTATCCCTGCTCCCTGATTGGACTGATTCTGCCACAGTGGAACTTTTCCCATATATAGTTATCTCCACCCTCATTTACCCCTTATGTTTATAATCCTTTCCTGTTTTTTAACTTTTCTGTGAGAGGATTTGCAAGCTCCTCCCGAACCCCACCCCCTTTTCAGAAAGTTCCATGCCAGCCTTATATAAGCCAGCGCCATCTTAATAAACGGCCCATTCCACCATTCCATCATATCCCTACCTGGAGTGTGCCTGTCCTTCTTACCCCCAAAATTACATATATTTCCTCTAATAAAGAAAACATTCACAACACAAGGCCTGACTGCAGAAAAAAAAGAGATGCCTCCCACTATTATATTAGTTACATTTATTATCAGAGATGTGTAATGGGTATTTCATTGAATGACATGACAAAATTTAATAGCATTATTAAAAATTAATTGACACAGGGCTAAGGACTGAATTTTAAGAAAGATACAGTAAAAAAAAAGCCTCTGTAAATATAAGTAACTCTTTCTAATAGGCATCTTGTATTCTCCCGTGATTTGTATGTTACTTACCATAGAGAATAAACTTATAAATGACATCTGTGTCATTAGGAACAACAGCATAGATAATATCCTCTGTCATTTAGTATATAAAAATGCACTCTATATTAATTCAATCTATAACCTAACCAAATATTTAGATCAAGATTAGATTGTATTATATTAGATTAAACAATTTTTAAGAGTCAATAGTGACATCTTCTTCAATGAAAAACCTATCACATCAACTAGCTTTTTTCTTAAGCAGGGATAGGGATCTTAAGTGTTGCATACTTTTAGGGAATTCTTTACCACATGTTTAAATGAAAATCAAAAATTATTTACCCAAGTTTCCAAAAACTGAAAACTCAACATGAAAATCTGTATCTTCAGAAGATAATTGCCATCCACAGTAAAAAACGATGTGTTGCACTGCAAATTCAAGTGCTGTCAGCAGAAGGGGAATCTGTTACACATCTTGGTGCTGAGGATTCCTCGTTCAGCTCTGGTGCAGCATCTTAAGCTTTTAGCTCTCCAGGAAGTTTCCCTCTTCGTTTTCAGTATCTGCTGCCAAAGCTGACAGCCACCACTCACATCTGATAACCCAGCATTTGTCAGTTTGGACATGGTCATTTGGATACTGCTGCTCTGATTGCACACCACATGTCACTGCACCAAGGGAGAAGAGTTTTGGATTGCACATCACCAGAGCATGACCAGCTTCTATTTACCAGCTAAGATAGTTAATCCATTCCTTCATTGACGCTGCTCTATTTTCACCTTGATTCTTTCCTGTGTCTGCTTCTACTGTACTTGGGGCAGTTCCCTTAGCTATCCCCCAAGACCTTTAGTCCTATTCCACTTCAGTCCTTTGCCGTACTCTTCTGCTGTACTGCTTACAGTAAGCCATTGACTTCTAATCAACTATTGCAAATTGCTGCCTGTTAACTGCTTTTCTTTGTATTACACTGAGCTTAGAGCAAGAGCTGCACATCCCTGGAAAACAGGAAATACAGCATGGGAACTACTGCAAATAAAAAGAAATAACATAATTGTGATTCACATTTTCTATGCAAAGGTGTGTAGGTCATATGCATAGGAGGAACGCGTCAGTGGTGCTCTAAAATGAAATTAATTTTAAGTTGCATAGTCTTTCCAACCCCTGATGAATGCTGGCAGAAGACAGTCTGTAAGATCATTTGAACACAGAAGAGATGTCCTTATTTGATAAAGATATCCCCCACATTTAATAAGAGCAGTGGGTATAGCTAATACTTCTTTGGATATTCAAATACCTTTTCCTATAATTTGTGGTAATTTAGTTTCTAATACTTACAGTACTTGCTCTTTTCCATTTTTTTTGTAAAAAGCATCATACACATGCATGGTTGCAATTTCTCTCTTAAAATCCAGGAACTATCAAATATCTCTTCAGTTCCTCCAGGTCCTGTGTGAGAATTCAAGTGCCAACTATACCATCCACAGCTTTCTTGGCTAGCTTACATATATGTGCTCACCTCATCATTTGTAATAATCAGGGTAATGATGTCATTGTACTTGTGTAAAACTTCCCCTTAGTGTCTTGGTCAAGGGTCCCTCTAGTTATTGTAAATATATTTGGAAATAGCACTCTAGGAACCCAAGTATGCCATGGAGCTTTCCTAAACAACAGTTTTTGCCATGTGCTGACACTATTGAGTTCAGCACAAAACACTGCAACTACTGTCACTTTTCTCATAAAAACCTCAGTTCTTTGGTGGCTGTGGTGTCAGTCATCAATTTATGCGGTAACATCACAGATACACTGATCCAGGCAGGAGATAAAACAGCTCAATGCCCTGCACAGTCCAAGGGCTGAAGACTGTTCCCACCTTTCAGAAAAGTGACCTTACCTCCTCACTCCTGCCACCTAGTGAATGTCCTCTCTCATCTTTGGCCTTAGGAATTCATATTGCTCCTTCAGCAAGGCAGACAGACACAGAAGGAGAAGACTTATGTCTTCTGCAGACGAACACAGAAGGACAAGACTTCTTTGAGAGCCTGCATGTTGGACTTTCTGTGTGAAGATGAGAACAGTGGCTCTGACTCCTTGCAGCAGCAAACACTGAATTCTACCTTTGTAGGCTAGGAAGAAGCTGGTTAGTCAGCATATATAAAAACATAAAAGCCACTTAAATCCAGCAGTGTTTTCATGTGTTTTATTGAGTTAGAGAAAGCGATTACTGAGCTAGACTTTGCTGATATCTGCTTTTTTAAAAAAACTCTTGACAATAGTGATCTCTTCCACTTTTAAACTCTGTTTTATATTCTCTACAGAGAATTCTGGGTAACAATTTAGGGAAAAGTTAAAAATAATAATGATAACAAAATTCCTTTGCATTTCCAACCCCTCGATTTATTTTTAAACTTTTTTTTTTTTTTCAACCAAATTGAGGCTCCCTTTCCCATGAAAGATGATCTTTCAAGATCCCTTCCAACTTAGGCTGTTCTATGTTTCTGTGCTGTGAATTCTGATATCAGGAACATAACTACAGGATCACAAAACTTCAGACTGATCATTTTTCATGCTTCTTAGTACTATTTTACAAATACCACCTTTCACACTATGCAGCCCCTGGCTGTTTAAGTTCTGATCCTACATGTTCAGCTATTCTGTATGCCCTAGGAAATGCAATTGCCTAATCTAGGTGTATAATTTCTACTCTAGGAACCAAGCCTCTAGGAAAGGACTTGGCACATCTAAATTAGTTTATAGATCTGGCTCTTAATGATTAGAAAAAGGATAGAGTAAAACACACTAACTGCAAAGACTGCCAGTCTGTGTTATAAAGGAACAATAAAAGTGAAAAAAAATTATGTGATAAAACCATACAAATACAAACCCTGCACAAAGTAATTATAAACCTCTCTGCTGTAAAATCCAATACCATGTCCCATCATCTACATGCTGGAGAATAGCCCCTGAGCTTTGGACAGAGTTTTTTCATAATCTCCATATGAAATTGGCAACATTTTCCCCACAACTCACATGTGCTACTGTACCATGGGTATTTATATTTAGAATAAAAGCAGAATGAGCCAATTCCTAATCAGCGAAAAAAAGCAGAGCAGATTTTGAATATTTGACAGTTCTACTAACTAACAGCAACAATAACAAAAATTTCAAAGGTGGCCAATATTTTAACCATTTACAAAGACATGAATTGCTGGAACTTCTACCTTTTAACTGGAAATTTGAGCTTCCAATTCTGAACAAGCATCGAAATTCACAACTTAGTCTTTCAATAGCCTAATTTCAGAGTTGGACCTTTGTAAATCTCAGAAATATGAATAGCTCATAAAAAACCTATTTGATTTTTATCAGTAGGGATCTAAAAAGGAAAACAAAAACCAAAACCTGTGAAGAAGGTAAACTCTTATATTTGTCTTTTTTTCTTATTATTTTGTGCTATTTGTTTTCTGACTGGTGGTGGATATTTACTTCACTAATATACCAAGAATTGTGTTGGAAGTTTAGCCTGAGCAAAAGAGGCCTGGAAGTCATTCCTTTGTATCATGCAACAAGTCAAGTAAAATAAAGCAGGTTACTTTTTTACATATATAAAAACTATCCTAATGCAATTATTATTATTCATTTAATTGACAGTTTTCTTTCTAACCTATTACAAATAGGTACCTTTCCACATTGTACCATGAGGAACAGAACTGTATGAAAAGCAAATATAGCAACATATTTAGTTTATCACATATTTTTTTCTTCCAAACTTTATATAGGAAATAATTGCACTTCAAACCCACAGAATGAGTAAATGTTTTCAAACTGAGCTAAGCACTTAACATTAACTGGTTTCTTGGTTTTGTTCATGACCCTCAAGGCTTATATTCTGTATTCTTAGTGTGAAGGTTTCTATCAATTACATTATGTGAGTATTTTCCTTCTTGTCTGAATGAAGAAATTTATTTTCCATTTAGTAAAAAAGTGGAAATGCTGTGATTTAAACCATACAGCCAACATTTGTCTAAGAAGGACTGACCGAGTCTGCTGCAATTGGCAGTATTAAAAAACACTACTTACTTCTGGTTTTTGGGTGTCCACTATTTTACTCTTTTTTGGAGGCTGTAGGCACTCTGAGGGAGGGATTTTAAGTATTTATGTTTCTAAACATAGAACAGGGAGGCTGATCTATCTTATTTAAAGGTTTTCCCTCTCTACATATTTTATTTAATTCTTTCCATGAGATATTGCAGGGGTTTATATTTATGTGGTTTTCTGGCAACACTCTCCTCAACTCAGCTGCAACAGATGGGTCAGTTTGTAAGTGCTATAGAATTAGGCTTTCATCACCTCCAGAATAATTTTAAATATGCCAAACCAAAGTAACACCAAACCCTTTGCATTTTTTTTTCTTTTAGGAGACTTTCTTAATTCCTCAAGGAACAAATAAAATGAATGTGAATTCTAGTAGAAAAGTACATAGTTATTTTAATTCTTTACTTTCTTAATGAATTTTTATAAAGGGGGAGCTGCATAACAACATTTGCATTACTAAGGTTCAACTATATATTTTTACTTGTCAACTATCATTTTTTTACTGTCTGTTGTGTAAATCACTATTGAATCAGCCCTTCATGTTCATTAAACTAGCCACATACAGTAGGCTGAACATCAGAGAAACTAAAAATATTTGTACCAACATTCCCACATTATATATCTTGATAAATTCATCTAACAAGAAAAAAAGAAAGCACTTTTACAGGAAAAAATTAACATATCTGTATCCTGAGCTCATATAGAAAGAGTACAATCTGTATTGCAGTTTTCTTAACATTAGGCAGTTTAGGTTAAAACAATAATTCTATAAGATAGAGGTATTCTTGAACTGTATCAAGAATTTTTCAGGGTGAGCAGAGTAAAGAACTGATTTCTTCATGCTGTAGTGTGTCTACTTCATTAGCTTACTACTAAGGGAGAGAAAATGATTTGGAGTCTCGATTAAATATGGGTGATTTATTCCAATTCAGGACCTCCTCAAAAGCTCTCATATAAAAATCTGAAAACTGTTTCAATTCCAGTGTGTGAAAAACACATGGACACAATTCTCAGCTTAAATATTATGGCTACTTCACTGAAATACTGAAGTTCCATATTTCCTTTTATGACTATCTAAGGAATATTAAAATAATAATAATATGTACTTGGAGCCTTTTTATTTTGCTTTGTTTGTTTTGTTTATTTGTTTCACCCTGAGGTGATAAGCAATTTGGATTACACTTCAGTATGGAAAACATCCATTGTCTTTGCATCTGTCTGTGTCCCAGGGATAGTAACAAGTTAATATCTTTCCACTGCTTTCCTTAACAATCTTAAATACTACAAAGGTAGTCTTCTGGTGTATATATATATATATATATATATATATATATAGTCGTTTATATAAAATTTGTTTTCTCACAGCTTATGGAAATACATGCAGTTATCAAAGGAACTGAATTCTGTTAGAAATTTTGTCTTTTTTAGCTACATTTTAGGAACTTCTGAGTTATTTGCTAATGACATTTATTCTTCCACAAGTATAAGAGAACACATGGAAATATAAAATTTGTCCAGATCCTGAACAGGCAGCTCAACACATTTTTACTGAATTATCCAGAATACACTTTTATAGAGATCAATTTGATATCATGATTGTATATAATTTGCAGAATCACAGACACTATTGATTTAATTTAAGGTTGGAGTAGCTTGGGTAAATATGATATGAAACTGTGTCATACAAAGGGAACTCCAACATTTATCAAAACAATTTGATACTGCAAAGGTTTTACAAGATTAGAGCTTTCTATATGCAATGGTGTGGTTGTGAGTGTAATTCAATTCTCAGTGCTTGCTTTACACACAGCATTGTTTCTCAGAAACCCACAATGCCTGAAGCATTTCCCCTGTTCAGTAGAATTGGATGTTCCACTTAAAGTTGGTCTAAAATACGCTCTGAAGTGGACAGAAAATAAGCTCTGAAGTGGATGGAGGATACTTGAGAGCTCATTCACATTAAAAAACCCTCTTGTACAGGTCCTGCTGGGTCTGAAAAATAAAGCTGTAGAAGAAATATCGAGAACACTTATGAGCTTGCTGCTAGGAAAATATAAAGGTCTGAGGAAGAGCTGAAAATATCTAATTTTTAGTTATAGTTATATGCATGTAAACAGTCTTTCTCCACAAAAGTTTGTTGAACTTCTTGTTTTATCTTTTAAACATTGACATCCTCTGTTTTTCATCCTCAGTTACTGCTGGCTTTGTAACTGACAACATAAATTAAGCTAGCGTTTGGGGATGGAAAATTTTGAGTGTCAGTGTTCTCCAACTTGAACAGAAGTCTTAGAAGAAGCAGGAGTAAACGTGTGGCCAAATGAAAAAGAAAAGCTAAAAGGTCAAGCAAAAGAGTTATAAAAGGTCTGGTTAAGGTGCACAAGCAGAGGTGTACGCATGCTGCAAGGCCAGATACAGTTTGAAGACAGGTAAAATTAGAGGAATGCCTACCACGAAATAACAGTGTCCACAGCTTGAAGCAGGCATGACAGAAAAAAGGCTAAGAAAGTCAGTCAAAAAGATGTATCACGATCAGTGTAAGAGAAAACAAGATTAGGAACAAGGATAAAGGTAAGAACTAATTGGGTTGAGAAAATACAGTGCAGAAGCTGACATAAAGATCAGGACAGAGCCAAAGACAGGAGCAATAAAATAAAAACTGAAAAGAATATAATCCAGAAACTGGCTGAATATCAATGCAAAATAACTGAGATTCCCTTGGATACTTTAAGGGAGACAAAGTCAGGTGTATAAGCCAGTCCTCAACCGGGAGGGATTTGCTTGACTGTCAGTGGCTAAGGATGCCAGCTGAAGCTATCTGAAAGACTCGTAGATGACCTAAAGCCTGATGGAAAGAATCTTAAAATGGCACACAGCTTTCATGTTCCACAAAGTATTGCAGAATTATTCTTCTGAGATCTTATTTTTATTACTGTAATAAAACAAGAATGCTTCATAAAAAGAACATCACATCCTATTACTAAACTCTCTTCAAAGTATGATGCTGTGTCCTATTAAGGTCCATACACTGGCTTCCTTATGGGGAAAAATACCCTATATTAACTACTCATTCAAAAGGAGCTTTGGACTATCACATACAAAACAGCAAAGAACCTCCTGGTTCCTTGGGACAGCTGGCAGCAGTAAGTTCTGCAGAGAAGTTCTGTTCATAGAAATAAAGGCAAAGTTTCCACTGACTTAAAAGTTTAAGCATATGTCTTGCTGATAACCTCATCTACGTAGCAAGATTTGCACATACCATGATGTTATTGAAAAACTGGTGGACAGGAAATGTCCAGAGAGTATTGTACTTGATGGGTGCACAGCAGATTAAAAGCTATGGCAGCCAGGCAGCAGCATAGGTAAAGCAATACTTCAGGTGATAACAAGGAAAAGGCTAAGTTCCTAAAGAGTTCTTTATCAAGGAAAGCAAAGACAAACTGCCCTGCCTCTCATGTGATTTCTCCCAGATAGAAAAGTCTGTTACTTGCATTCAGTCATCAGCTATTAAATACAGTTAATTGTGAGAATTACACTCTTGCATTTATGATCCTATTCTTTCATGTATCACTTGGGAGCTGGAACATTAAAATGCTGAAATTATAGAAGCATAGATATAAAAAGTATTTCATAAATCTAGATTCTCATTGTTCATGTCCTGTAGGATTAAAATAAGTTAAGAATTCTGACAAAAACTGCATTTCTAAAATGTAGGATTTTTTAACTGGTCTAAGTCATATCCCTTTATATGCTCTATAGAAAAGAAAACTAAAGTTAACATAGACATGAGATGAAAGAATCTACTAGAGAGTTCTTTAGTAAGACAAGGTATTTACCTCCTATGACTCAAGGGTGCACAGGACAGACAAAACAGAATATGGAAATTCTGATACAAGTATGTCACTAGGAATCTATTCTTAATTAAACCTACTAGTTCCTTTGTGGTTTGGATCAGATTTTCAGAAGTGTAGTGATGTTATTTTCCCTGAAATATTTTCCTCCTTAATTGTCTAGCTATAATCCAGATGATTTGTGATCTTCTTACCGCATCCTGCAGAAAGCCATTACTGTGAGAGAAAACCCTTCCTTCTCTCTGCTGTCCAGGAAGGACATCTTGGCCCTGATGTCAGCAGCATCAAACCCACTACTATGAGACATGTTGGGCTCTACATCTAGTCAGTGTCAGAAAATCCAAACCCCAGCTCTTGTTAATTCTGTGTGTTTCCAAACTAAGGCTAACAGAAACATAAGTGATCTCTGAAACTTTCAGTCTTGGGCACCTGAATTTTCAGAATCTGCTGCTTCCCATGCATCTCAGCCACTCACAGGACACAAATAATCAGTTTTACCTTTCTTTCTGCCAGAATAGACAATTTCTTGTGAACTTATTGTCCACAGAGACATTTATATCCTAGTAGATATCCTGTATTTTTCCATTTAAACTAAAGCATAATACTTCACATTGGGGATGGCCATCTGCACATGCAGAGCTAGTATTCACCTTTGTAATATATCCATAAATTAGGTAAAAGATTAGTAGTTTCCTCAGTTTTAATTACTGAGAAGCAGATCCAGAACAATAGTGAAAATAGTTACTCATAAACAAGTTAAATTGAATCTGGTTGGAATGCAGTTGCTTCTGTTCTCTTTTTACTGCCTCTCCCACAAATGCCCCTGAACTACATTTCTTTGGGAAAAGAAACTTCACTGCTGTGAAAACAATGCAGTATCACAGGAACATCTGTGAGGAAAGATGGGTTATATATGAACTATGGCACTGCTTGCTCAGCTACCTTTGTGTCTCTAGTGATGTCCTCATTACGAAATGACCATTTGGGGAAAGCAGAACTTTACCAGTACATCTGAAAAAAAACCCAAACAAAAATGCAAAAGAAACCAAACCAAAAAACTAAGGAAACAAAGAAAGACAAGCTCAGGAAGAGAAGATGCACTCGATTACTGATTTTAAGCATTGATCTGGACAGGCTGGATCAATGCGCTGAGGCCAATGGTATGAGGTTCAACAAGACTGAGTTCAACAAGGCCCTGCCCTGGGGTCACAACAACCCCAGGCAGTGCTACAGGCTGAGGACAGAGTGGCTGGAAAGCTGCCCAGTGGAAAAGAACCTGGGGATGCTGGTCAACAGTGGCTGAACATGATATAGTGTGTGCCCAGGTGGCCAAGAAGGCCAGTGGCATTCTGATTTGGACCAGCCATAGTGTGGCCAGCAGGGCCAGGGAAATGATTGTCCCCCTGTATTGGCACTAGTGAGACCACACCTTGAATCCTGTGTGCAGTTCTGGGCACCTCACTACAAGGACATTGAGGTGCTGGAGTGAGTCCAGCAAAGAGCAACAGAGATGATGAAGGGCTTGGAGAACAAGTCCTATGAGGAGCAGCTGAGAAAACTAGGGGTGTTTTGTCTGAAGAAAAGAAAGCTATAATTTCCTATAATTGCCTGAAAGGAGATTGCAGCCAGGTTACTTCTCTCAAGTAACAAGTGACAGAATGAGAGTAAATGGCCTCAAGTTGCACTGGGGAGGTTTAGATTGGATATTAGGAAAAAGTTCTTCATGGTTGTCTAGCATCAGAACAGGCTGCTCAGGGAACTGGTTGAATCATCATTCCCGAGGATATTTAAAAGACACATAGATGTGACCCTTGGGGACATGGTTTAGTGGTGGACTAGGCAGTGGTGGGTTAGTGGTTGTACTCANGTGGCCAAGAAGGCCAGTGGCATTCTGATTTGGACCAGCCATAGTGTGGCCAGCAGGGCCAGGGAAATGATTGTCCCCCTGTATTGGCACTAGTGAGACCACACCTTGAATCCTGTGTGCAGTTCTGGGCACCTCACTACAAGGACATTGAGGTGCTGGAGTGAGTCCAGCAAAGAGCAACAGAGATGATGAAGGGCTTGGAGAACAAGTCCTATGAGGAGCAGCTGAGAAAACTAGGGGTGTTTTGTCTGAAGAAAAGAAAGCTATAATTTCCTATAATTGCCTGAAAGGAGATTGCAGCCAGGTTACTTCTCTCAAGTAACAAGTGACAGAATGAGAGTAAATGGCCTCAAGTTGCACTGGGGAGGTTTAGATTGGATATTAGGAAAAAGTTCTTCATGGTTGTCTAGCATCAGAACAGGCTGCTCAGGGAACTGGTTGAATCATCATTCCCGAGGATATTTAAAAGACACATAGATGTGACCCTTGGGGACATGGTTTAGTGGTGGACTAGGCAGTGCTGGGTTAGTGGTTGTACTCAATGATCTTAAGGGTCTTTTCCAACCTGAATGATTCTATGATTCTGTGATGAGAGGGGCCAGGACCACATTAACAGAATTCAAATAAATTTTTGAGTTGTTTTTTTCAGCAGTCATGCCTCATGGAATGATATTTATAGAACAGAAAGTGGAGGTCACTAAGAATATATCTGAGTTGTTTGAAAAGCAGACAGCATCAGTCAAGCAATGAGCTGGAATGTAGCCTACAGCATGTTTCCTCTCATAGTGAATTAAGAACATCAATTTCACTAAGTATTCAGAATGTATTTCACTTATTCAAGAACTGGGCTTGTGCAGAATATATTTCTAGATCAAAAACCATATAAAAAGTATACTGTTTGAAAGATATCACTTGTCTGCATTGTTAGTGCCATAGACTCTGTGGAACTGGCACTGCCTGTACTATGTGCAATATAAAGTACATGATTAAATATGCAGGTGTATGCCAAACATGTTAGAAAGCATTCTGTCTCACATTACAGAAATATTAAATTCAGAAAGACACCTACAGACAGAAACCAGGTGAAAGGAAAAACATTCGTCCTTCAAATTTTGATGAAATGAATCAATATGTCACCCTGCTGAATTTTTTCTATGTCTTCTACAGAAGAGCACCAACAGAATTATAAAATATCATCCGTATTTCGCTTTGACTAGAGAATGAATTGTTGCTCTCCTCCACTTAGATTCTCCCAGGAAATATTCAATCCCAAATCCAAATATGATTTTTTAAAATACTACAACAAAAAATGTCTTTCTGGAAAGAGACCTTCTCTACTACATAAGGAGAAGTCAATTCAAAAGGTTTCATTGAAAGACCTACCCACTGCATCAGAGTTGGAAGATCATTGCTAAAGAAAGTCTCCTTACACACAGGACAAACAAGCAGGAAGAGAGTTGCTTCTCAAAAGCAAGTGACAAAGCTGAACAAAGAACCAGGCCTTCTGAAAAGTCACCTGTTGAGCCTTATATGACAGATCCTTGTGTCTAAGCCAACAGTCTTTCTAGCATTTTATTCTGATATTGCTTACATTAGGTAGATTTTACCAATATAATGAAAACCAAGTGGGTCGTCATGAGTGACATTGCAATCTGAGACAGGACTTAGAAAAATTTTCAAATAAATAAGATAGAGTTGGTTGCCAAAAGGTTCTGGGTGCCTCTGTATAACATATATCATATAGGAACATACCTATGAATCTTGCCAATTTGGGCAATAAAATTTGTCTCCCAAAACTCTTTCCACTTTATCTGTTTTACTAGTACAAGCTGCTTTCCATCCTTCTATCTGCTGGCAGACTGATACATGCTCTCCACTCAGAGGTTGTTACTCCAACCCTTTCAAACACTGCATATGCTTCCTTAGTCCTCCTTTCATCTCATACAGAAAAGGAGTGAGACAAGAACTGTTAGTGGATTCAAGTTCTGCAGTACTGCAGCACACAGCAGAGACTTTCTCAGGACAACCTGCAACTAAGTAGACTGAATCCCTGAATGCTGTATTATCCATATGGGACACACAGCTTGGCAACAAACCTATAATCTACCACTTACGAACCTCAGATATTGGTATGTATGCAGAAATATTCCTGCAATGTTAATGAGTCACAGTTCCAACAATAGCTGGAATTTAATAATTGGAACAGTAGTTCCATCTAATTCTGTACTGTTATGGCAAAATTTGAGTTCTTAATCTGCTGCACTTGCTAAATTCACAACACATTCCCCATCCACACTTTGCTGAACACACTTTTGTCTTTTATATGATGAGGCACATAACTGCTCTTACTACTCCCTGCCCACATAACATTTGCAAATAAAGAGCTGTTTCTTCCATTGTAATATGCACTTAACTCATGGAAGCCAGAAAATGGAAATGGTACTAATGTTTTACTATAGTGTAAATCAAATGATGGAGCTTACACTGATAATACTGATTTTATTTTATTGACTTTATTTTGTTGATTTTGTTTAATCTATGGAAAAAACTAGTATTTTACTGCAATGTAATAATATTAATTTTAATTTACTGTAACAGTCAGTTAAAGGTGCAGTATTTCTCACTTATAACACCCCAAAAGGATTCAAAAGGATCATTTCCAGCATGTCAATTCCACAGATATCAGAAGGATATGCAGATAGATATATATAGAGATATATATAGAGAGAGATAGATATATATCACAGAGAGCATAATTTCATCTCTCCTTGTGTATCACATCATTGTAAACTTAATTGGACCCATCAGACACTAAAAGAAATAGTGCTTGTCCCTCTTCACATAACAATTTTGTCTGATTTGCAGAGCAGGGAAATACCATGGCACAGCTGCTTTACATGACACAGCACATAAGAAACAAAGGGGCTCATCTGATGGCATACTATATCTAGAAGAAAACTCCCCATATAGCATAACCATATCCAGACAAGGGTACTTTTGGGATATTGATGTTAGCTGGGAGCATGGTCATACATAACTACTTTCTTCCTCAGGTCACAGAATTAGATCACTAAAGTCTTATATAGTCAAGCATAAAGGACATACTATAGTATAACTGCCTGTCCAGTTTTACACAAATTTATTACAAAATTCTAAGCATCATAAGAATTTAAATTCCACTGCAGTAATCAGAGCTGCAGACTGATTAATTGTTCAGTTCACTTCCATAGTTAATTGTAAGGTCGAAGATGATTTTAGATTGGAAGGGTCCTTGGGAGATCATCTAATCCAGCACTCAGCTCCATGCAGGTTCATGTCTTCAGTTCAGACCAGGTGGCTTTAAGTTTTATTCAAATGGATATTGAAAACCTACAAAAATAAGATGGCACAAGCTCTCAGAGCAACCTTTTTCACTGCTTTGTTGATGCCATTGTGGAAAAACCTTTCCTTACATGGAAAGATATATTTTCTCATGGTGGAACTGTAAGGTTGATGGTTGGACTTGATGATCTTAAATGTCTTTTCCAACCTTAGCAATACTATGATATACCACCTGATACCTCCTTATAGGAATGGGAAGATCCCTCTGAAACCTACCGTGCTCCAGGCTGAGCAAACTCAGGGTATTCAGTCTCTCCTCACAATGCAGGAACTCCAGCTCACTGGGCAATTTGGTGACCCTCTGCTGAGGGAGGTTATTGTTCCACTCTGCTTTGCACTGGTGTGGGCTCAACTTGAATATTGTATGCAGTTTTGGGCATCACAATATAAGATATTAAACAAAGAGTGTTCAAAGGAGGGCAATGAAGATGGTGAAGGGCCTTGAGCGGAAGCCACATGAGGAGCAGCTGAGGGCACTTGGTCTGTTCAGCCTGGAGAAGAGGGGACTGAGGGGAGATCTCATTGCAGTTACAACTTCCTTGTGAGGGGAAGAGGAGGGGCAGTCACTGATCTCTGTGGTGATCAGTGGCAGGACCCAAGCGAATGGCCTGAAGTTGTGTCAGGGGAGGTTTAGGTTGGATATTAGGAAAAGGTTCTTCCCCCAGAAGGTGGTTAGGCACTGGAACAGGCTCCCCAGGGAAGCGGTCACAGCACCAAGCCTGACAGAGTTCAAGAAGCATTTGGATGACAATCTCAGGCACATGGTGTGACTCTTGGGGATGGTCCTGTGCAGGTCTAAGGGTTGAACTGAATGATCCTCAAGGGTCCATTCCAACTCAGCATATTCTGTGATTCTGTGAACTTGCTCCAGTGTGTTGTTATCATTCTTGTATATTGGGAGAAGTTGGGAAGGCGAGGGAACTAACACAATACAATGGCTGCAGGTTAATGAGAGCAATTGTGCTCCTGCTAATAGATTACCCAATGCTACAGAATTCCTTTGTAAATTTGCCAGCAACACAAATGGTGAATATACTATGGTTATTATTAAAGGCCACACAACATGTATGTGTATACATGCACTTTATGTAGAGTAATTTGAGTTAACCAAGGGATCAAAATATTTTTAGCTGTTAAAAGACATAATAAATTGAAGATTGCTAAGAAATCCAGTTCTATTTGAATCCCCAAGGACTTTCCTTACCAGTGAAATGCAATCCATACTAGACAAGGCTCACCAAGCACCATACTCAGCAACACTATCCCTTGATTTTGCTCTCTTCACAGTGTGTGCTCCATATGAGTCTGACACAAATACATCCAGCTCTCCTCTTCTTTAGCTTGTAAATTATTTGACTTTTACTCTAACTTCCATATTAATTTTTCTTGGATTCTCTTCAACTTGACTGTACTGGCCAGGCTGCCTTCTAATTAGAAGTTAAAGCTGCCTCAATGAATTACATCTATCTTCCCACATCCTCCTTAACTAGGAAGCCTAATACTTGAGTATTTCTTTGAAGTAAGGAAGGAAGGATATTCTCTGAAGAATTGGCAGGCTCATTAGAGATTTTTTAAGAACTTAAAGATTGCTACCTCCCGAAAAAAAAAAAAAAAAAGGAAATTTCTTGTGCTGTTTAATGTAAAGAATGTATCTCAGATGGTCCCAGCTACCTACTGCCTGCTTTGGATTCTATCACTTCTTGATTATACACAAAATTACTAAGCAGAACCACAGAAACCTTCCTCAGAAAATCCTCTTCAGCAGAATGTTTTGTCCTGAAACCCTGTCATTTACTCTACAACTAATATATCTGTATGCATTCAGGTTTTGATGCAAAAAGCCAATGTTTTGCAGGATTTCAGAAGTTAAGAGTATTTCTAAGCAGAAAAGAAACAGAATAGGAAGAGCTGTCTTGATTCTCAAAGCTTAAATGATGTTCTGTTGAGACCAGCTATAGTTCAAAGACAAACTGGAGAAGCACTTTATTCTTCTGATTTAAAAACACAGTCATATGTTTTCTATATAAAGATTTCCATGCTTTTATGATACAATGAAACCTTGGAGAAACAAGTCAAGGAAGAAACAAAGGGGGAAAAAAAATCTACATTAATCCTTAGGAATTTGCTATTACTAGGAGTGGTTGCCTTTCATTATTACATGGCTACGCCTTTCATTGGTCAAAAGAGTTTCACCCCAGTGGCTATGGCCAAAACAGAAGTTCAAATGTTTCACTACACATTTAGCAAGCATGTTAATAAAATATACAGCTTTGAATAAGTCTCTCAGGTTCTAGCAAATGACTGAGAGAAATAGCTTAGGTTTGCCTAAAGCAGTCTAATAGGAGTACATTTCAATGAAGCAGACCCTATGAGCAATATCAGCTAAGGCCAAGACACTTTCCTTTCAGTATTATCCTACTCTTACTAGTGACTGCAAAACAACTTGTTGTCCATGGTTACATATACCTGATCACCACAATAATCAGAAAATAATCAGAAATCCTGTTTAGGACTGCCGTCTTTGCGGTTTCAAGGTTGCCAGCACAGAATCTGACTCTGCAAGGTTTGTCAGTCACACGAGCCTGATCAGTGAAAGCAGAAACAAGTGCTAAACCTCCAATATACAAGAAGTGAACCCTTTCATTAGGCTACTAATAAGAAAAATTTACCTTTTCCTTATTTTGTTAACATAATCGGAACTGATGAGCAACTCATTATTTAATTGAAATTGTATGGCTTTATCTTCAGTCTAGTCTAGCATAAATCAGCCCTTTAGAAACTCCATGTAAATCTGAAACTGCTTCATGATCAACTAAGACACATTTTTCCAGGAAAAGAAAGAATCAGTTTTAATGTTGATTAAAGGCAGAATGGGGAACATAATTTTCAAGTAGTTTTTTATTGGTATTGAACTAGATCCTGTTCTCATGTAGGTCAGGATAGCTCCACAAAGCCAAAAATAACACAGACTTACCTCAGCTGGTCATATTAGATGTGTGTGGCATAAAATCAAAAAAGCAGTCCTAATCTGCCTCACACTTGGACAACTGATGAAAGAATTCCAGAACACCATGAGAAATTTTCTATAATAAAGTTGCAACTAAAATGCCTTGAAGAGGTTTAGAAAGAGCAAGGTTGGACAGATTTAACAATAATTAGGTACTAACTCCAAACCATTTACAGCTCTGTGTGGATAATGAATGAATAATGAATCTACTTGTCCAGATTAATTTGCTTGGGCACGAATGTCACTAATACCATCTTTTTTTTTTTTCAAGGAATATGCAATATTCCTCTGACAGAATAAGCTTTAACTCCTTTGACAGAGTAAGTGTCACACTGATTATTCTGGAAATTTGTAAGGGATCTGTGATGCCATAGGGACTTCAGTATGTGTCTCTTATCTAGCCCACATAGAAGGGATATTTCTTTATTTCAGGTGATAAAAATAACTATTTCCCAGCTGTCAGCAGCTTTGCACTAATCTCTTCACCTTGCTGTCCCAAACTCAAGAGTGCCATAAAGATGTCCTGAGGCACCAGTTCTACTGAAGCACCTGCACACCAGGTTTGTTCCGGTTGCTGCCTTCTTGATGACAGTGAAGCAAAAAATGTACCTGTGTCATTCACAGTTAACACAAATCATCATCCCACATCCCAGTGACAGAGAAGCTTTATAGAAAACTAAAGAAAGCTGTGCTTAAAAACTGAGACAAAATGAACAGCTGTGACCTTTTATCTGTGCAAAGTTCCCTATTTAAAATCCAGTCACTGAAAACACAGGGATCCGATGAGTATCAGAACAATTATAGGAAGAGGAACCTAATGAGGTAATTACAGAAAATGGAGCAGACTAAATCAGCTACTCCTAGTATCCATCCAAGGGGAATAATTAATGCTGTTAGTTCCAGTTAATTCCTACCATTGTGGAGTTTGACCCTTAAGAAGAAAAAACATGAGGCACAAACATCATGCTTATCTTAGAGTGAGCATGCCAAATTAAATTGAATCACACACTGTGAACTCTTGAAAGGCAGCAGGGAAAGAAAAACATGAAAACAAAACACATGAATGCAGAATTACTGTTTTCTGAAAGAATTAGGTTTTCTGGTCTCTTAGTTGCCCTGGCAGACATTAAAATTTGGTTTTTATTTCAGCACAAAAACAGTTCAGTTACGTTTGCTAGTCTATGGGAAATCTTTAGGAATTTTGCTAGAAATTCTTCACCATTTAAATAGACCCTGAATATGCTCTGATATCAAGCTGTCATTTTAAGATTTAGAATAATATTTATTTATACAAAGAACTAACACAAGACCTACATACTGTTTGGGTACACCTAACTTCTACAGAATGCATTGTTTTACTCTCAGGATTATCATCTAGCATTTCTTTTTAGCAAAGGTCTAGGGACAAATGCTACTTTAATTGAAAGTTATCAAACTTATTTGTCAAGCTAAGTACATCCTGCACACTGAATTCTCTACTTTCAAGTAACATTAGAGAATAACACAGCAAAGACATGAAGTTATGAAATATTTTAATTAAAAGCCCAGTGTAAAGTAAGGCAAAAATCACATGAAACTGTAATTTTGTGCTATAGCTTTTAATAAGCCCATTAGCAAACACATAGGAAGGCCATATGCTGATTTTCTTCACAGATGTTCTGAGAGGTTAATTTTAGTAGTTGGAAACAACCCAAAAAAGCAAGAGGAAGACTGCAGAATTATAGCTTTGACCTGTAATCCCGAGCAAGTTGTGAACAATCTTTGTCTCAGTTGTTTGACAGTGTTATGGGAAAGAGACCACTACTCACCTTATTGCAAAAGCTGATTCCCAACACTTACAAGGCTAATTTCTCCATATTCGGTGTAACATGAGGTTACAATGATAGAAATAGTAACAAGAGAGGAAACAGTTCAATACTTGAGAATATTTTAAAAGAGGGAAAAATTCCATAGTATGGAATTATACCTCTAAATATGGTTTGTTCTCTCTTATTTCATCCTACCTAGCTGCTATTCTGACTTTCTTTCCTGTTTTTCTGCAAAAAAAGGTCCCACCCTATCCCTATTCTACATAAACAGGTGATGTGTGCAAATAAGAAGACTAACAATGTCCTGAAGATGACATTCTGCTGTGAAAAACAGAAGGTTTCTTAAGTATGTAAGTGCACACCTCACCTAATGCTATTTCTCCTCCCTTTCTCAAAAACTCAGTAGGGAACCCAAAGAAAATTAATATTCCTCACAAAATAAATTAATTTTTTATGACATTTTATTACAAGGAGAAAGGAACATATGTATTCATCTAATATCACTATTTTAAATATTCCATCACAAATTAGACACTCCAGAAACATATCAATATGAATTTTTTCCTGCTTTTCAAGATCCTTAGGCATTCTTCTCCTTCACAGAGTAAAAAGTAGATGCTTCCTTTCTCCATTTTAATTCTCATGATTTTTTTCTATGCAGACTCAATACTACACAGATCATACTCAATGGCCAGTGTAACCAATCACAGGTAGCCCAGTATGCAATTAGTGAGGGTCTCTAAGTGGTTGGACTATAATAACATTTCCAGGTCCTCTGTCATAATTAACTACATGTGTTACAGGCACATGGGTATAAAATGTGATTTGAGAACAGCAGCTGCCACCAGGCATTAGTTGTTACTAGACAGAAATATATTTCGCCATGAATCGAATGAGATAAACTGATGGTAAAATTTGAAGCTGAGTGATTATAAATGTGGACCTCTAGAGGATAAGTAATATAGACCTGTCTTTCAGTCTTTATTTGCCTGAGTTAACTCTTTATTTGCAATAGACCAATTTGCGTGAGCAGGAATCACACTCCTAAAGGATGCACAACTGAGATCTAAAACTGATAATTAAGATTTTCACTTGCTAGTCATTTCAGTTCTGGAAGCTCTTGACAGCAGGAGGGAGTGCAAAGACAAAGAACATAGTTTCTTCTGAACACATACTCATGGATGGTAGAGGCAAACGTTATTTTCATGCACATGAGCAGCTTACTGGCATAGAGGCCAAATCACAAAAATGACTTACGACTCCCCCCTTTGAAGAGCCCCAGAAATAATTTTTAGAAGAGATGGAAAAGTACAGATTTCTGCCAAAGCCTATTTAGAGACTGAAAAAGACAAACCCAAAATTACTAGTATCACATACAGCTCATTAAGTAATATGCTGCAAAGTCTTGGCTTGTGTTCAAGGGAAATGCCTGGGTTTTAGAATAAAAAAACTATTTAAGATTTCTAATGCAGAACACTACAAAGGACAATTAAATTACAGTGCAGATAATTAACAGTAAGAGGAAGGGCAGCAAGCATTACACAGTGTTCTCTGACAAATATAAACAAATCAGAAAATGGATTGGTGAGCAGAACTCATCACTGAGAAAACTAATTACCCATCTTCTTCCTAAGCTATGGTTATGAAACAGATTCCTGCTCACTCCCACACATAACAGGAGAAAACAAAGAAATTTTTGCCAGGCTGTTCTAAAGTTCTTTCTCAATTTAATTTATTGCCCCAGGAGTCCTTTTGCTGCCTGGCCCAGGTCCCATTGGTATGTGATCCTTTCCCAAACACGAAAACATACACAACTGTAGAGATGTTGGGAAAGGAAGACAACTATTAAAAGCAGTTTTAAAAGACCAATCAAAAATTCTGAGACTTAAGAAATCATACAATCCCCTCAGCAAGTTGTTTTTAAGGCACTGTAAGACTGACCTTAACAAAGACAGCTTTTGCTTATGAAAGATCATGCCCAGAAATCCTTATAAAATATGAAATTTAAGGAAGTACAGCCTCTTTCTGCATGGGAAGCATTCATTGCAAACAAAGCATAATGGCATGGATGTTGGGATCAAGTGTACTCTCAGCAAGTTTGACAATGACACCAAGCTGTGTGGTGTAGTTGACATACCTGGAGTATGGGATGAGATCCAGAGGGACCTGGATGGGCTTTAGAGGTGGGCCTATGGCAATTTCATGAAGTTCCACAAGGCTAAGTGCAAAGTACTGTACCTGGGTCAGTGAAGGACTGAGAGCAGCCCTGAGGAGAAGGACTGGTGAGTGCTGGTGGATGGAAAGCTGGGCATAATCTGGCAATGTGCACTCACAGCACAGAAAGCCAACCCTGTCCTGGGCTGCATCAATAGAAGTGTGGCCAGCAGGCCCCAGATGTGGTCCCCAATATAAGAAGGAGGTGGACCTGTTCAAACATATCTGGACAAGGGAAAATGATGAGGGGTCTCAAGCATATCTCCTGCAAGGAAAGGCTGACAGTTGGGGTTGTTTAGCCTGAAGAGAAGACTTTGGGATGACCTTATAGCACTTTCCAGTACCTAAATGGGAGCCTATAAGAGAGCTGCAGAGGAACTCTTTACAAACGCATGTAAGTGATAGGACATGGGAGAATGGCTTTAAACTGAACGAGCATAGGTTCAGATGGGATATTAGGAAGAAATTCTATACTTTGGAAAGGGGATGGTGAGGCACTAGAACAGGTTGCCCAGAGAAGTTGTGGATAGCCCATTACCTGTGGAAAGGCCAGGTTGGATGGTGTTTTGAGCAACCTGGTCTAGTGGAAGGTGTCTCTGCCTATGGAAGGGGTGTTGAAACTAGATGATCCTTAAGGTCCCTTCCAATCCAAACCATTCTATGATTCTGTAAACACCTCTAGAAACTATTAGTGGTGTACAGAGGACCTTAAACCTATCAGCCTAAAACAGGTATTGTGACCTATCTTCAAAGGATTGGAAAATATAACCTCACACCAAAACAAATTGTATGACCTCTATTCTCAGTTCTCCACTTTTTGTAAAATTATAGCATCAGGACCATTTTCTGGACCAAAAAAAGTAATAGACTTTCTATACTATTCAGGATTCTGCCACAAAGGTTTTTCATGATAAACCCATGATTACAATAAAATTCAGGCAATCGTTTAGTCTCCATAGAGGCATCAGATCTAATATGAATATAACTTCTTTTCTCCCAAAAATGGATGAAAGAATCTATTCATACACAGTGACATTAGAAACATATTGGTTTTCTTAAAATTTCTGCTTTGATGGCTACTCTTTTTCCTACTCCATGTCTCAAAAATTTAAGAAAGATGGCATATTCATGTCTTTCAGGTTTAAACTTTCCTGACTAATAACATCCATTTTGATATTTGTTCTGAAAAATCCTTTTCTTCACCAGTTAATGAAACTCAGAATATGAACGAAGACACCTGGTTCTAATAAATAAAAAAATGCCTTATTATTGGAATCATCTCAGCTATGGCATCCAGCTAAAGGAGGCTTTTGCATGCATAGCACTGATTCATTGGTTCATCTCTGTCTTGTTAGCATCATTTGATCTACTCATGCCCAAAGTGCTCCAATGATCACCAACTTAGAGCATACAGATTCTTGCAAAAATGATGAAAAGCCATGACTAAAATGAGATTAATCTCTCACTCATTGGCTGTTCCTGTTGTCAAAGTCTCCCTTTGGGGTTTTTTTCAGCTGATAAGGGTGGGATTCAGTCATCAAAAAAATAAGCATCTGTTTTACTATATTTATGCCTACTTCTTTCTCTGTTTAATTTCCAGAAACTTTTGTTTTAGAGTTGCATTTTAGTACAGAATAAAGTGTCTTCTGAAGATATGTATTTCTGACCACCAATTACAGAGCCATGGTAGATTATTACTAACACCTCAAGTTTCTGATTCCACTTCTGTGTTACCCCCACCCTCCATGTTCTAATCTTAAACGTGTATCTCAGTTTTACAAAGCTTGCTAATTTGGCTCTCTTCACTTTGGTGGAACACTGATTTATACCAACTGAAAACCTGTCCCTAAGTGTAACAGCTACTAACAGCTACCAACAATTACAGAAAAAGAGAAGATTCTACTGGATACTTTTCTGAAGGATTTTTTGTTTCAACTACTTCATCAGGTTTGGAAATTCTGTCCATAAATGGACAGAAATGACTGGAAATCACAGCAGGATTGGTTCAGAAAACATCACTCAATTTAGTAGTGTAAGACAAAATTCTTCTGATATAATAGTCAGAGGTCATCTTTGATATAATATAGCTGTTGACTCAATCACAGTAGTCACAGCACTTGATAAAACTGTTATATCTTGAACATAATAAAAAGTTGTCAAATTCACCTTTTTACTTGCTGTAATTAGGCTAAAATATTTCTTAAATTCTTACTTCATTTTAAGGTGTTCGGTTATACAAGAGATATAAAGTATAAGGTAATGGCTAAACTACATTTACAGGTCATTTTGTTCTGGATTAAGTACAGTTAATCACTTGAATTAAGACTTTCAAGGACATTAAAACCTATTAAATTTATTTCTTTCCTCCCTAACCTACTCAAAGTCAGACCACAAAATCCCTCTCAGAAACAGAAAACAGCCTATTAATCTCCAAAATGCTAGTAGTCTGGCAGCCCTTGAGACACAATTTGGGTTACCAAGGGGATGAATCACAGTAATCCAACAACATTGGTTCTTTCAGACTTGGAAGTGATTTGCCATAGAGGAAGATTTGTTCTATTAGTAAAAGATATATGTGGTAAAAAATTATGAAACAATCAACAACATTTGAAACCCTTGTTCATACACCACTGACAAAATCCAAAAGACAGAAAAAAAATCCTGCATCATTTAGGTTTTTAGTTATATTCAATGAGACAAAACAATGGAAAATATACTAATGGACATATTATGTGGGTGAACCTACCAATTTTTTTAAATTTGTAAATAAAAGAATTTTCCAGCATTTAAACTTCCAGCATTTAAAATTCCATTCTATGTAGGCCATATCTATAACTACACTAAAGAAGATATTCCTGTGTCACTGGACTATACCTGTGGATTTAACTGTATGCTTCCAAAAGAAATGCCATAATAAGAGGTGAGTGGTACTTTTGAAAACTCAAGTTCTCAGAAGAGACATACTCTCAGTTTGGTCTGTTGAGAGTTAAACTTGGGCAAATCACTAACACAGACACCCTTCTGCATGATCAAAAAAAAACACCTGTAGGAAGTGAGTTCTCCTGGGGTGTCAAACAACTCTAATTTCTAAGAACTTCTGTACACAGGGCAAAATCTCCCAAATTTACTTTTGCATTCAGCAACTTATCTGATTTGGGCTGTAAATTAGGAAAAATCACAGGGTACTCTTTATGTTCTCACTCTGCTACATGTACGTAAATCAGGTAAAAAAGAAAAAGGTAAAAGAAAAAAGTCCCCTAACTTAAAACAGTTTAGAAAAACACTGTCAGTGTCTACTATATAAGGACTGTCATGCTGTGCTCCCATGTCATTGCTTCATGTTTGACACCCTTAATGTGGTAGCATACTGTGTGCTGGAAACATTGCTTTGCACAGTGACTGCACTGAGAAAAAAGATGCATTAGATGAATGTGTGTTCATCACTGTCAACAGAAAGAGCCTCCAGCATATTCCCAGAATATGTTCAAAATACAACAATGTCTGAAACCATATTTAAGCCAGTCTACCCTGAATATCTCCCACTCTTAAAGGTGTACACATTTACTTGATCTTTTACACACAGAGAAGGAAAGTCACACAATGTTATTTCACTTCCTAACTGGCAACACAAAATTGAAAATATCAAAGAACTAAGTCCCAAGGTCTGTGTTGTGGTCCATCTGAACCCCATAGTTTATACAAAGGAAGATAAAAAAGAAACTAAGAGCTCAAGAGAAAATGGGTGTTGTAAGTCAGGTAGGAAGCAGTAGTGCTCCCATGTTTACAGAAGAAAAATAGGGCTTTCTAAGTCACGGTTACTAACATTATTTTTCTGAGATGCCCCACAAGAGTTTTTATTCCTAGCCAAATACAGTAGGCTAGTGTATTATCTCTTTGTGTACTATTTGGGCTAATAATGTAAAGTATTAATTATCCCTCATTTTGTTTTCTTGCCTACATATGTGAGAATGTATTTTATATCTGCAGTCAATTCATAGACCATGTCTCACTGTCCTACAGGACACCATGTGGTAGTTTAGTTTTGTTAGTTTTGGTTTAGGCCTTCCGTGGTAACAGGGTCATAACTAAGGAAGTGTTCCACACCATACCTTTATGTAATCAGGAGTATATAAGAAAGGAGGAAGGTTTCCTCCCGCTCTCTCTTCCTTTCGTGTGCTGGGGAGGACATCAGGTCTCTGTGTCGACTTAGCTCTTACCTATGTGAGCTGAGGCCTCTCTGGGAAGCTGGTGTCTCAGCCGTATGGCGGTGGAGATTCCTACTGTTTCTCTTGAGGGAAGTTTTGGTGAGAATTTATTGTGCTGGTTACTTATTTGAGTTTTTCCCTGAGTTTACGAGTGTGTGTATCTGTTTTGTTTTGGGTTTACCCATTTTTGTCCCATTTCCCTTTCCCTTTTCCCCCTTTTCACTTTTGGAGTTGTTTGGTGTTCTTATTCTGTATATTCGTAGTGTTTGTATATAATTGTAACATATGTGAATATATATATACTTTTACTACAATTGTCTTTGGGTAATTTTTTTCCTTGTCTCTTGGGAGGGGGGAGTCTGTGTGGCTGTCATTTGGGTTTGGCAGGGAGCCAACCCAAACCTCCACACACCACTGACCCAAATACGAATGGCTAAAAACCAGTGCACTGGGGCCTAAGGTTTCTAAAGGAATTCAAATAGAAATAGACTGTAATATCTGAGACTTCAAAAGAAGTAAAGAAATTTTATAATTTAGCAAAAGAAAGCTAGTATGCTATCTATCAGGAACTATTAGACAATTATACAAAATTTAGCCTTTTAGCAATATTTAAAAACAGGAATCAAAGCACAAGTACTACCATAAGATGTCCTGGAATCTACTCAGTTCCTGACTCTGCATCCTTCACCACTGTGAAACAAGAAGACTACAGTCCTGCCCTGCCTCACCTTCAACCTGTTCTGTGATTACTTGTGTACTATTACCACACAGCTCTCAAAAAGCTCTGTTATAAGGGTCAGGCAGGTAAAATCCCTACCTCCCTGGACCCTGTTATTTTGAAAGTATTAAGACTCATTTGTATGTGACAGAGGCCTGACTACTAAAATGGCTGTAACTGAATTTTCTTGTACTTTTCTAGCTAGCAAACATAGCTTCATAAAAAGCAGGGAAGCTTTTTCTGGAAGGCAAAGAACTGATCTTACAGGTAAATAACCATACATGTATAGACAATCTTGCTGGGTTAGATCAAAAAGTAGTATAGCTAGTAGATAACCTCTACAAGAATGTTGATTAAATATTTAGGGAAAATTGCAACAAGGTGGACATATATGATAGTTCTTTTTAATATCCCCCCAAGATTCAACCACATGCAGTTCTGTGGTTTCCTGAGCTAGAATTAGCTTCTATGTCTAATAAATATGCTCAGTGAGTATCTCTTAAGCATCTCAGTGAATTTCATCTCAGACTCCGCTTAATTCATGTAAAGGTCTATCAAGAACTTCCACTGCTTATCTACATGTATGGGACTGACAGAATGTATGAAGAATTCCATGTTTTCTTCTTTCCATCCATTTAAAATCACAGTCTCATTTTCATACAGACCAGCCCTTATGATGGATGGTTTGCAACAGGCTATTTCTTTAGGTAGCTTAGCCTTTCAAATGAGGCAAGAAGTACTATTCATTTTAGCTCTAAATATATATGAGCTTAATCCCCAGAGCTGATGTCCAATTAAGAGTGTTATCTACAAATTTCATCCTCTATCATTGCTTCTTTCAATTAGCTTTTAAGATTCCTGTTCCTGCACAATCATAATAGCATTCATTATCTTCAGCACAGTGACATTTCTCCTGGACTATCTGACTTTTCTGTAAGGTCTTTTTACCCTTCAGGGTGCTAATTACGATCTTGCTTCAGGTTAACATTCATTTTCACAGGACTCCTCATATGTGCTTCGATCACATTTTTCTTTTTGTTTTCTCTTTTCCCCTCTAATTAGCACAATAGTGGCTTTCTCAGCCTTTCAATTTCCCAGTCAAAGCCAGCCAAAGCCCTTTTCCATTATATGATCTTTTCAATATTTTTCTGCCTTGATAGATCCATACTCCCTGCAACACAGTAAACAGACATGTTCACAGTCACCTACTGTCTTATGAGCTTCTTTGTCTACCAGAGACACCATGCCAGTGACTAAACTGATTTCCTGTTGAACACCCTTGAGTCATACTTCTGGTATGACTCTTCTACATGCCACCAGCTGTATCTTATGGCATGTAGCCAGCTACTGACACTATTCAGACTCCCTCAATAACTGCCTGAAGCAGAGTGCTGTGAAAAAAAATCCTTATTAGTAACTGGCAGGTGGACACTCTGAAAGGGCATTTGTCTAACTAAGAGGCTAGTGGCCCATGGTCAAGAACCAAGACAAATACCTGAGTTATTTACATAATGTATGTAAGACCACCACATTCACAATACCACAGAAACATATGATTGGGACCATTCAGAAAGGTCCAAGTGCCACTTCTCAGCACAACTCAAAACATACTTTCTAAATCAATCTAGGAATGCCTCTGTCTGTTAAACAGACCATCAGTGTATATCCTGTTCACTTGTTAGAGATTTCTTCAGCACACTGATGTTATGTAAATAACAGGCCTGCCTACACATTTTTTTCTCATCCAAATTGTTTCTCAATTGAGGATTGTGCATTTTGGACAAAATTAAGTGTCTTTATTGGAAAAAACCCAAACAAAACAAAACTAAAAAAACTCAAAACCGAAAGCACTAGTCTTGCCTTTGCTTTTTCCCCTGTATTTCCCTTAGTTTCTCTATGCAATAAAATAGGGTTTTCCTGTACTTTTCTTCAGCTGGAGCTCTTTTTTCCATATGAAGCAACTCCAGTGTAGTCAGTAATGTAACAATCCCATTTTCTCTAGAAATACTTCACTAGACAGATGCCAAAGCCATAATAACTTTTTCCTTGGAGGATTAGCAGGAATCCTTTCACTTTCTCATATACCCAGACTGTGCCTTTATTCAGTTGTTGCTAAATAAATAACTTCCAATAATTTCTTATTGTTGTTCCCAAAGTGCCCAACTTGGTACCATTCAATTAAATTCCATTCCCATTACCTGACACTTGAAAGTTAGTATTTTTTTTCATGTATAATATACTGATCCTCTTCTATACTGCTAACACTTCCCAATTTCCCATCTTAGCAAGTTTTATTAGCATATGCCTACTATGTATTCAGTTTACTAATTATTTGAGTCCTCAAACCTTTTCACAATGCATTCTAAGTGATGTCCTCTCCTTTCAAAACATTACGTCATTACCAATCCTTCCTTCCATTATTAAACTCAGTTTTCTCCAGCAAATTATCTTGACTCCTTTTGTTCCTACAGTTAAAGAATCTTACATTTACATCCAGCCAACTGGGATGCTTCCACACTTTACTCTTACCCTTTTAGTTCACTGTTAGCATAGGTGATGCCATCTTATATGTGATCATAGCCACTAAGATCTAGAAACCCTAATCACAGATTTCTCCAAGGAAATGGCAGTTCAGGTAAATTGCACTAATGGCTATTAGGAAGTCTTGTAAGATGACTAGAATTTAAATATCTTTAGAAGAAGAGGTCAGAAATAAGCAGTCCCAGAAGATTTCAAGACAGGTCAATATAGAATTATGACATAGTATATATCCAGATCCTTTTCTTTTTTTTTTTTTAGCTCAGCTCATTCTAGAATGATTCATTAGGCTGAAAAAATATAGGCTTTGCTAGTCAGTGTGGCAAACCAGAAACCCTATGAGAGTTTACTTCATATTCCTTTCTGCAGAGTTGGCTTGATTTTGAAATAAAATGAACCAAAGTCAACAGCATCCTATCTATATAGGGCAAAAATGCCCACCAAGTATCATTCTCGCTGTCAGAACAGAACAACTAATTTCCTGTGGCAGGAAATTGTTTTTATAAATACTCATAAATAATAATCTGATGGGTAGAAAAGAACTCTCTCTATATATATATATATGTGCTCTATGGTGAACTCACCACCGGCTGCCACAAGAGAGGAGCCCTGAAGAGGAGATACAAGGATTCCCTGAAACAACACCTCAGCCTTGGCCATATTGACCACCATCAATGGCCCACTCTGGCCTCCAATCGGGAGAAAGGGAGACACACCATCCATAATGCTGCTGCTTCCTTTGAGATCACACACAGAATCAGTCTCAAGGAAAAACAGCACAGGAAGAACCGTGCCTCGCCAGTAGTGCCAATGGAGACTTTCCACTGTGCCTTTTGCGATCAGACTTGCCTATCTCGCATTGGCCTTTTTAGCCACCAGTGTGCTTGTGGCAAGCGTGGGTAGAGCCCTTGCAAATCTTCGTACATGAAGCCTAGCCATTATTTTGATGAGATATATATATCTATCTATATAGATATAGATAGATATATATATATGTATCATCTTAATTTTAGAGTAAACAAGTTGGCAAATTACACCACTGACAAATTCTATCTGAGTTATTGACTAAATTCATTGAGGTAAAATTCTCTATATCTATCAAATTGTAATTAATGAATAAATACAGTCATAACAGGTAAAAACTGCGGGAAGTTTTTGTTTATGAGCAGTAAGTAACAAAACAGTCTGAGTTAAACCAAAAAACACCTAGATGATTAGAAAAGAGCAATGAATTTATTCAGAAAAGATTGAAGGAGATTAACCTTCAACTGCTCTGAAAAGAAAGTGGAAAAAGAAGCTTTCCTACTAGGAAAAAAAAAAAAAAAGGAACTGATATCCTAATTTATTTTCTTCCCTGAACCAAGAAATAGCAATTTCAATACAAAGCTAAATTCTCCAGGGATGCTGTTTTGTTTAATATCGTAATTTCACAGGTAACATCTAGGTGCATTGCCCATAATATGTAAGCTGCTACAAACATCCTGATGGGACACAGAGTCCCTTATGGCTCTGCATTCTTACAAAATGCACTTAAACTTACTTCCAGCACATAATGCAAATTGAGCAGCATTAAATAAAAATGAGTTGCTTTTGTATGACCCCCACCATCCTCCCTCAGTCACTCGTGCCCCTTTCAACCCAGCATAATTTCAGAATTACTTCAAGCTGTTCTAACATAGCATGGAGAAACAGCTTGTACTGAGCAGCAGGAGAAGGCAAAAGTGAGCTTTAAATACTATTTCTACTCTCCCATTTTCATGGTATTTACATTATGGCTCCTGTCCAAGGCTCTGGTCCTGTGATTTCAAAGCACTGACTGCACAGCAAGAGTACAACATTTTGCTCTAATCTACAACATGAATATTATTAAAATTCAGCAGAGAGCCTGTATGGACTTTTTTCTTCTTTGTTTCTTGGGTTTGTTTTTTTCGTTTGTTTGAGTTTTTTTGGTTTTGTTTTGGTTTGTTTTTTTGTTATTGTTGTTGTTTTGGGGGGGTTTTTTGTAGATTCACTGCAGCTGTATAGATATCATAAACATGCCATTCAGGGGAACTGGCAGCACAGTTGATTTCACTTTAAGGAATGCTGTCAACATTAATTTAATTTTAGAAATAGGCTTAGTGTTGCTTCTTAAAATGATAGCTTAGTAAGTATAAGCTACATTAACAGTTTAAAGTATACTGTCAGATTTCTCTGGATTCTATTGAGCCTAAACAATTAAAATAGATTATTTGTTTTTCATATTTAGTCCAATGTTATTTGTCTTGCTTCAAATCCCTGTCACAGAAAAATCATTCCATTAATTATTTCCTTCCCATCCTTACTCCTCACTTCAAGCAAAACCAAAGATCTTGATAGGCAGGTACACATGTATGAAACACTTTTCTGTCTTATCTTTCAACAGTTTTTAGGAAGCCTAAGTAGCATTTATATGACATTTGCATATGACATGTATATGACAAGTGCTGGTTCATGATCAGTTATTCCACTGGTATACGTTTCCTGACACGGGAAAAGCTGGTGACTTACCAAAGTGGAATGTAGAAGGCAATGCAGAACATTGCAGAACAATGTGGAAGAACAATGTGGAAGGCAAAGACAGCTGAAAAAATATTATACAAGACTGCCTGGTCACAGGTTAGGGGCAGCTGCAATTATTTGAGGTCTGGCAGTCTGATGATTTGTTGGCCTAAACCACAGCAGAATGCCTTTCCTAGGAGTCCAATGAAGAAAACTGCCTGAGAGACACTATAGAAAAGTGTTCTAGAAAGCAGCTCACACGAGCTCACTTTGTCTTAAAGAATTCCCACAAAAGCTTCCACTTAAACAGTGAGATAAGCCTTATTTGGAATCTCAGTTATGCTAAATGCCACCTTTTCTTTCCAGTTAATATTTGCCTTTGAATACAATGTATAATTTTATTGATAACAGGAGTCTTTGTCAGACAATATTTAAAGTCCAACAATGATATATATATAGTGTTAAGCTGGTCACACGGACCTGATTTCTATGCTGAAGCAAAGCTATGCAGCAAAATTGTTTAAATAGGCAATGAAGGGCTCTCTTAAGCACAGAACTTCAAAAAAAAAGAGAGAAAGCTTTGCTCCAAAATTAAAGAATGCTTTCAAAAAAAGTGTTGGAATATTGGGGAAAATAGTGGAATTTAATGCTGATTGCAGTTGCAAAACTGATATTTACTTCACATTTCCTCTCCAAACTGTCTGAGGCCAGGAGTTTGCAACCACTTTGGTGCATATTTCAGCAGACAAGATCAGGATATGGGGCTCTCTAGGCAGGGTGCTGAATTAATAGGCGCCATCTGTTTTTTCTGAGTTGGGTTTAGAGTTGGTTACGAAATCCTCAAGACAGGTGCTTTTTATAGCAATGAAATTGTAATGTCTTATCACTATTTGAGCAGCCAGTGCTACATTTTAAATAAAAGTATATTAATTTTTAAAATGCCATCACTGGCCAGCATGGCCTGGCTCACAAAGTGTACAGCATGTGATCTTTGCTCTGAAGTCTGTCTGAGATGAACATGCCTTTTTCATTGCCAAAATCTTCTTTGGCACTGAAGACCGAACCCTGGTTCTATACAAGAAATACAACTAGTTTTACAAGATGTGTATTGTTTATGATGGATGCATCTATATTTTACACATAGAGTAGGTTCTAAGGCAGCATTTCTTGAAAAAAAAACTTCAATGAGCACAGTTTTGGGGTTTTTTGGAAAGACTGCAGTATCACATCTGTTACCACTTTTGCAGTGTGATATGCAAAGAAATAATACAAACTATCACAAGTCATATCTGTTACTGTTTCTGTTTTTAAAACATTTATGGTGCCCTGTCCCATAAACTCTTAGTCCCATTTTCAGTCAGATTCTTCCGTGCTTTCTCTCACATCATGCCTCATCTTATGAGCAACTGCAGTCAAACTTCAAATAGCAGCACATTATTTTATTTTATTATCTTTTCAGTCTCTGCGTATGTTTACGCTGATGCCTTTAATGTCTAAATTATTTACATTTTACACATTACATAGATTATATAAATTACTAGCACCTACTAAAGTTTAGAGAAAAGACAAGCTGTCTTTGCTGCTTTTTAGGTAAGCGATATATCACCTTTCTATCTGTTCATTCCCACTTGACTGGCTGAAAGTGAACTATTCAACAATATTTTTCTTGGCTACTTACCTAAAACAATGGAAACCTGAGATGAATTGGATCCATGGGTGCAACTTTAAGATAAACAGAAAAACAAGCACAGGAAACAGAACACAGAATAAACAGGGCAAGGTAAAGAGAGCCCTAAGAATCTCTAAATTCAGGAAATATACAACTTCTGGAAGCAACTAAGACCTGCCCTCAAGCTTACAAAGGTTAAAAACTCCTGGGAGTTCTCTGACTGAGATCTGAACAAAATAATACTGTCTGTACAATAACAGGCATTCCTTTAGCTGTACAAATCTTCAATATGTATTGTTGAAAACTCCAGACGCTATGAAAAATAGGGAAAAAAACAATTATGGAAAAATAATGATTAATGAATGCCAGTATTTCTGAGCAATAAAGTATATGAAGTACAAGTCACACATAAGTAGAAGTGCTCTCAATGAATATGTAAGGAGCACCACATGAAATAATATAGCAGTATGAAAAGAGGATCCTATCTCAAAACTTTCATCTTCTTCAGAGATTTGTATTGTGTAGAAATAAGCAAAGGAGAAGAAATCCTGTAGGCAAACCACATCCAACAACAACAACTGGGGTAACATTCATCTCTTGAAGGGCAACTTAAAATGAAACAAGAGCTTTCCAGAATTTTGCCTTGTTTCAGCTAACAGGAAAAGTCTGGAAAGAGATTGCATTCTGTCTGTCACAACTACATTCATCATTAATGTAGTTTCTCAGGAATGGTTCCTCTAGGGCCTTCTGATAGACCAACATTTGTGAACACACTGCACTGCTGATCACAACAGACAGGTCAGACCTACCCACATCTGGCTGAAGCTGCTGTCCTTTCAGGCCGTGTCTATAACAGCAAATTAAGTTGTGCCAAGGAGCATTTCAAAGCTATTGAATTTGTTTATACTGTGAAACTGCCAGTGTGTTTTCTGGCACGGTTTTGACCCAGGCTTGCTAGCACTATGCCTAAAAGTTCCTGGGCAGGGTCCAGGACTTAGCAAAGGACAGAGACCTTTCCCAATACAAGATCTGGATGTGTCCATTCTCTTTCAGGGACTGAAAGAGTTCAAATATATGAACAAATGCTATTCCATGCCAGCTGGGTTCAGTGCCAAAGGACAGTTTTGGTGTGCTAAATTTAATACAACTGGATCCAGAGAAATGCCAAAGCCCAGTAGTTTTCAGCACTAGAATAGGCTCCCCAGGAAAGTGGTCACAACACCAAGACTGTTTGAGTTCAGGAAGTGTTTGGACAATGCACTCAGGCACATGGTGTGATTCTCAGGGTGTCCTGTGCAGGGCCAGGAGTTGGAGTCTATTCTGATGAGTCCATTCCAACTCAGTGTATTCCATGATTCTACATTACTGTAGATTCTACACTACTTTAAATCACTTTGTCTTATGTCTTACAGTATACACATGTGACTTTCATTCAATATTAGATATTTATTATCCTCATCTAAAAAGGTTGTGTATTCAAAGCAGCATCAGCAGCAGCTGAGAAAGGAATCATGAAATAAACTTTGCAGTGACTATCATACCAATTAAAAACACTCAGATGAGTCAGACATGACAAAGTCAGGACCCAAAAATCCTGTGATGAAATATTTTCTACATTCCCTATCCATTGTCTCCACATTCTACTCTTATCTCCACTTTTATTTTTTCAGCTTTCACTACCCTTCTGCTGAAGTGGTTTAGTGATTCTTGCACTGATGCTTATAACCATCACATAATCGCCACTGTTACAGGGTAGTTCTGCAATATTTTACTGCCTCCACACTTGTAAGTTACTGCAGGACACCCCCTAAAAATTCAGTATCAAGGCAATTTTCATGCATACTGCTGCTTCTACACACACACACACACACACACACACAAAAACAAACTTATTTTCTTTTTAAATGAACCCTTTTTACTGATAAAGGATGGCTAGGAAGCTTTTAGGGGAGAAAAACAACACAGGTGCCTAACATATTTTGATTTATTTTTTTAAACAGGTAGTACAGTTTTAATTATTGAATGATAACACTGGATTTCCTCATTCAACTCACTTAGTCCCTAAGCCCTATGATGATTTATAGAAAATTTAATTTGAAGGGAGCAACATTTTGGGTATCAAATGAAACTGTCACATGCACTTATAGGAAAGCTATGCTGATACAAGAAGGTCTTATCCTGCCTTCTATAGGAGGATATCTTTCTGTGTGATCATTGCACCTAGTCCTTGAAATCTAAGGCTATTCCCAGGGAACAGCCATCTAAGCAGCAAAAGGCAACACAGTGTTCTTATTTGATATTTCCATCAAAATGCTATGATCAGATATCACTGTATGAATGCAGTTAGAACACATTTGTGTAAAAAAGAGATCACAGAGGAAAAAATGAATGCTTTATTTCTCAAACAAAATTTGTACTGAATATACAGTTAGAAATCACTGACAGCTCTAAGTAAATTGTAAAAATGAGCTAAAGATGAGATATGGATACACTGCCCATTTAATATGCTGACCTGTATCTGTAAATCTTATTCTTTTATTCTTTTTTCTAGGAATCAGTATCTGGACTTTATTTTTTTTTTTTCTCCCTCCTCTGTGGCCTATTTTGACATGTTAGCTAACAAATTCTGCTTTTCAATAAAGTCTAGATTTTCTCCATAAGCTCCTGCAGGCTGTTACTTCTGATAGAGTTCACAAAGGTAGGGTAAACCTTTATAGCACCACAGCTGCAGGATATTCTCACAGCATAGGGCTTTATACAGTTAATACAGTGACAGATTTATAAGGTTAAGCTTTTTATTTTATTTATTTTCTGATTTGAACCTCTTTGAGGTTTTACTAATTTAGTGTGTATTTTTGTCTGAATTGGTACTGACAATTTTTTTTTTTTAAATTCAACATAATTTGAAATGTAGCAGTTTGAACATAAGAGAATCTTACAGCCTTATAGTTCCATCCCTTTCCTTTAATATTACTAGCTCAAACCAAATGGAGGAAAATATATTGCTTTTTATTATTTGACACTGTAAAACATCCTAAAGCCCTTTAATGGATTTTTATCCTATGCATGTATGTGCTGCATACAGACACAATTTCTTTTTTTGTTTGTTTGTTTGTTTCAATTGAGAAATCAATAGCTTTTTTAGGCAAACACCATTTTTATGGATTAGTGTCCTCAAAAAGGTAACAAACACGTTAATATAATATCTTCCTAATGTCCATACCAGGATGTCACATTTATAATGTAACATGAAACAAAATTTCAGGGCCAGCTGGTGGTCCTGTGACAAGGTAATGTGCTATCACTAATGAATATAGCACTTAAACTTGAACCTCTCTCAATCCCAGTAATAAATATCGTTTGAAAGAAGGTGTTTGGCTCAGGAGGAAAACAAGCAAATGTTACAGTGCTTCCAGCAGGCTCCTTCTGACTATATGAAAAATGTGTAAAAGCAAGGACTAGACTGAGACTCATCCTCCTTGACTTCAGCAATGAAAGAAGATATTTCAATTCAAGAATAAGATACCATTACCGCCCAGCAAGAAAAATCCTCAAACAAACAAAAGACCTGCAGGGCATCTGGGTATGTAAGACAGCACCTACTTCCACCTGTTAACCCTTCCTAGTTCATTTGTGATGATCACACTGTGAATTTTATTAATACATAAAGCTGCTTCCTTGAATGACCCAGATGTCTTTCAACGAAACTTGCACCTTTTCTTGCTAAGCATAGGAGAATCGAGGAAATCAGCAAGCTCCAATATACTTCAAGTTGAACACAAAGTATCATGCTGAAAGCATTATTAAACAGGAAGTTTAAATATCTACTCTAGAGGAATATATACAAAATTGTAACAGGACAAGTGTTGGCTAACTGTGCTCTAGCTAGGGATTTTTAGTGACAGTATTACTATTCACAATTTCTGCATTTTACTGCCAGGTAAGGACAGCACAGCAGCATCATTCCATGTATTTTCTTCATCTAAGTGCATGGCAAAGTAATTCAGTTCTGATCTTGTAATTTAGAATACATTTTAAAGTTGCAATTCCAGTTTCTTCTGACTATACAAAACTTTGAGATTTTGGATAATATTTCATATATACTGAATATCAGTTATCACATGATGTCATCAAATACTTTGTCACTGATTTTGAAGGAAGTGTTATAAACTCATGCATGTTCTACTCAGAATTAACATCAAATCACACTGCCTATGATTCATTCAATTTTACATTTTATCCAATATAAATGGTCTTTCACACATGCAGTTTGAAATGGAAATGGATATTGCAGGAGTACTGTTCATTTTAGAAAGATATCTGCATAACCAAAGAAATATAATAAAATATAATACAGACGCAAGTTACATATATAGATAATACATGTTAAAAACAATACTGCTTTTGATATAACTTATGAGATAGGATAATAGCACTCTATTTCACATTTTGTGCCCTAGAATAGGTTTTTGAGACCCTTTACTTATTTACTGACTTTATTTGAGGTCCCAGAGGTGCAACAGTCAACAGAGTTACTAGCAAGCTCAACACAATGCTCCAAAACAAAACACTACATCTAAGAAGTGCTAACAGCTATAGTGAGCTGTTGCAATTTGAGTTAATTTGGCAATGACAAGGCCTTTTAAGACCTGGCATTAAAAGTTGAGTGGGGGAAAGAAATAGCTGACAACACAACGAAAGACACAGCGCTGGCTGGGGTAAAAACCTTTAGCGGGAAAGTATGATCTGAAGTTTTGTCTTAAACTCTACATCATGTGCCTACATCCTGGCATGTGACTCTTCACCTGCAGTTCAATCAGGATGGTCTCTTCTGTACCTCTGTTTCATCTTCCCTAAGGCACATGGAGCTCTTGTGTTTTTTTCACTCATTTTGGTTGCAAGTTTTTTCAGGCAAGGACTGTCAGAGCCTGTTTGGACTCTGCATGTTAATGTCATGCAAAGAACAACAAAATGCACATTTTGCTAGAACTGGGAGTTTATTCCATCTGGAAAGAATATTGCTGCTACATTGCCTCTATGCCACAGATAGACCTGAACACATCTAGATCACTGGACTGCTTTGACACAAGCACTTATTTTTAGTCTGATATGAAGAGGTGAAAAATATACTGATGTCAAACTAATCACATTACTGCAACATTGCAAACTAGTCTCGCTGTTTTTGCTACGAGAGACACGAACAATAAAAACTGTTGTAGTGGGTACCTGATGATAGAACAACTGTGTAAAGACAATATGAACACAATTTAATTGCTCCATTATAAAAAAAAATAAGGCAATGTTGACGTGATTGGCAGCGTTAAAGTACTATAATGAAACCAGCATGTTCCTGAAATGAAAGCATGCACTTGATATATAGTTACCTAGAACGTAGCACTGTTATGATAATAGCAATAAGCTAAGCTTAAAGAGTTTGAGAGGCAAAAAGTCTATGTTCCTAGAGGGCACAGAACAACAAACTGTCATATCAAGTGCTGAAGTCTACCTAAAACACCACAAATGAGATAGACTCTAGGAAATTCTGAGAAATTCTCCTTTGTGCCATATTAAAGAGATATTCAATTTATCCGCTGTTCAAATAATGTTAGATGAACTGGTCAGATATGATCCAAGTTTTTTTGAGATTTAATGCCTACCAATGATTAAATGAATTTTAAATTTCTTGTATTCATTAACTAAAAAAAACCAAGCAGAAAATGTATGTTTCAAGGCTGTTATGAATGTCTTACAAAGGAAACACTGCTCAAAATCTTCAAGAACCCCAAGAAGATAGCAAAGACCTGAAGGGTTAACTCCAGGTCCCACATTATTAAAAGTCCTGCTATTCTTCCCTCTCCTTTAACAAGCATTACACAAGAACTAGCAGATGTAAGCATCAGCAAATCTGTCATAAATCAAACCATATTCTAGGGTGTATCAGGCACAGCATCGCTGGCAAGTCGAGAGAGGGGATTGTCCCGCTCTGCTTTCCACTGGTGTGGCCTCACCTTGAGTCCTCTATGTAGTTTTGGGAGCCACAATATAAGAAGGTCATAAAGCTATTAGAGAGCATCCAAAGGAGGGCCACGGATATGCCGAAGAGCCTTGAGGGGAAGCTGTATATTATGAGAAGCAGTTGGGGTCACTTGGTCTGTTCAGCCTGGAGAAGACTGAGAGGAGGCCTCACAGCAGTCTACACCTTCCTCATGAAGGGAAGTAGAGGGGCAGACACTGATCTCTTCTCTGTGGTGACCAGTGACAGATCCTAGGGGAATGGCCTGAAGCTGAGTTGGCTGGGTTAGGTTGGATTTTAGGAAAAGGTCCTTCACCCAGAGGATAGCTGAACACTGAAACAGACTCCCCAGGGAAGTGGTCACAGCATCAATCCTGTCGGAGTGCAAGAAGTGTTTGGACAATGTGCTCAGACTCATGGTCTGATTCTTGGAACTCTCCTGTGCAGGGCCAGGAGAGGGCTTTGATGATCCTTCCAATTGGGTCCTTCCAATCTAGAATATTCTATTATTTTATGAAATAAGTTTTGATATAATTTCCTTTTGAGGAAAGTTTGCACTAAAGAATCTGGCATCCAACTTTTCCACACTGGGCATCTTTCTAGCATTCCTATAGTGAAGAAAGGAATTGAGGGTTTTTGTATGCCTTAGCAACTCTATCCCTTTGCACATGTTTACTTCCCCAGCAGAAGAAGGAAGATGTTTCAGGTGATCAGGATGACAAATGTAACTAACAGAGCAAAAAATTATGCCTTTTGTTATGCATCCACTATCATAGCTCATACGTGAATTCATAATTTTTTATGGGAAGACATCAGATCCTAAAACTGGTATTTCAAGGTAGTTTGATATAATATGTATCACTTTCACTAGCCCACATATTGCACAGCTGTTTATACTCACTGCACAGATATCAAAATGTGTCAACCTGTATTATTTCCTAAAGGAATTTAATTCAGAATATATAATCACTGTACTTCAATATCTTAAAAATTCTGCACTCTATTACTCAAGACAGAAAAAATATGCAGGAAATAATTAACTGCTTTTTTATTACTTTGCTCTCTGTCTATATATATAAGGGTTATGACATTCAGTGCAAACATGCAGTAGTGTAAATGCTATCAAACTACTACAGCTTAATTCACAGAATTATTATTTTTAGCTTACCCAAATCTGTAGCTTAATTCTTTTTTCATTTTTGAAAACTGTTTTTACTTTGAAATCGATCCCAACTGTGCTTACAAATGCAGATGTAAAGGAATCATCAGCGTATCGAAACAAAAAGGAGGTTTTCCCAACACTGCTGTTGCCGATAATGAGCAGTTTGAACATGTAATCAAAGTTCTGGTCAGATGTATCTTTCTGGCCATATTTGGAATCTTGAACGGATGCCATCTGTAATTCAAAATACAAAGAAATAGTTTATTGTACCTTGCATCATACAAAACTGGAAGCATTTAAATTTTATTGGATTTTTTCATACCAGATATCAATGAAGTCCAAGAAGAACATCTTCTTGAAAGATTACAATTCAATGTGAAGTTCAAAAAGAAGTTCACAGAGGTCATGTTTTAT
This sequence comes from Sclerurus mexicanus, assembly GCA_013396755.1. Lineage (NCBI taxonomy): Eukaryota > Metazoa > Chordata > Aves > Passeriformes > Furnariidae > Sclerurus > Sclerurus mexicanus. The sequence goes on along the minus strand of VWZF01000300.1, from coordinate 25,152 downwards.
GATTCACTTATCTAGTAATAGTTCTGATAACAAAAGAGGATATAAACGTCACTGGTGAGTGGTACCAAAGCAAAAAGTAATAATTCTAAAAATCCAGGACAGTTCCTGAGTTTAGGATTAAAATATCTGCCATCAGAAAATGATGAAGGAAATAGATGGTGAAAATACAAAGATACTTCACTTGTACAAAAATAAGAGATCAATGCTGCATTATGACATAGTAGACATAATTCCAAGCAAAAGCTTATTAAGTTTTATACCTAATAAAATACTTGAACCATTTATTTTACTGTAAATATGTTGCTGTCTTTTGCCATGCCTATAAACTTACTCAAAGCATTTTGCCTTTACAAGTTTATAATTATTAAACCATTAAATAGTGATTTGGGTATATACCTCTGAAATAAGGTCTTGATTTCTTTCTAGTACTAGTTCTATAGTTTTTTGAATTTGCAATGTTAACGCAACATCATTGTAAGTGGCAGGTATGTGCAGGGACACCTCCCACTAGCCCAGGTTGCTCAAGGTTTTATCCAACCTGGCCTTGAACACTGCCAGGGTTGGGGCATCCACAACCTGCCTGGGTAACCTGTTCCAGTGCCTCACTACCCTCACAGTAAAGAATTTCTTCCTAATAGCCAGCCTAAATTTTCCCTCTTTCAGTGTCTACCCACACTGTGAATAATCATTTAGTATCATATCACTACAGCTGCCAAAGAAGAATCCCTTTCCAGCTTCCCTGTAAACCCCCTTCAGATACTGGAAGGTGTTATGAGGTCTCCATGCAACCTTCTCCTCTCTAGGCTGAACAGGCCCAAATTTCTCAGCCTTTTTTCATGAGGGTGGTGCTGCAGTTCTCTCATCAACTTTGTGGCCATCCTCTGGCCATGCTTCAACAGTTCCATGTGCTTCCTGTGCTGGGGACACCAGAACCGCACACAGCACTCCAGGGGGGGTTTCATGAGAGAAGAATAGAGGGGAAGAATCACATCCCTTGACCTGCTGGCCACCCTGCTTTTGATGCAGCCCAGGATTCCATTGGCTTTCTGGGCTGCCAGGACACATGGCTGGCTCATGTTGAGTTTTTCATCAACCATCACCCCCAAGTCCTTCTCCACAGGGCTGCTATCAACGACTTCTTCACCCAACCTTTAGGTGTGTCTGAGTTTGCCATGACCCAGATGTAGGACTTTGCTCTTCGTTTTGTAAAACTTCATGAAGTTTTCATTAGGGTCATTAGGCCTACCTCTCAAGCCTGTCAAGGTCCCTCTGGATGGCATTGTCAATGTTTTCAAAACTGAATCCTTAAAATACAGTTTTAATCCACACAAAACACTGTTAAATAACAACCTGTTTTGCTCTAGGATCTTCAAAGATGAGGAATTCCAATGGACACTTCAGACTTTCAGGAAAATTGCAGAGATTAACTTGAAAACCTGACCAAAATTCTACCTGGGATGCTCAAAAAACAATGGCAAAAAATAAAAAGTTTAGAGTGTTTCACCTGTTTTAAGAAAAAAAATCTCAAGTATTTTGGGAGCCTGTGGCAGACCTTAAGTTTTTGAATGTGATAAGGCCAACACTTTTGCACACTGCTTTGAGACTGAAAGACAGATACCATATTCTAACATAAAGGTTTACAGAAAAGCAGCTCATGTAAAACCTTTAAGTCAGCCATCTCAGAGTGCATTTGGTCAATCAGAAAGGATGAGGGTGAGGGCTGTATAGACACACCTTCTCTGCAGAATTTTAATTATTACATAAGTTTTCTGAGCTAATTCTGATTTCTGTTAATTTCATAACACAAATAACAGTATGGCAGCTTCTTTGGGTACTGAACAGGCATATAGGAGTGGGGCTAAAAAAGTCCTGAAGAAGACAGTGGAAGTAGCAAGTTTTTAAAAGAAAATTCAGTGTAAGATTTATATTTCATAAGTAATACAGTAGGGAGTGTTTGATTTCAGAATTAACTTCTTCCATACATGTAATCATGAGTATCTACATGCTTGCAACCTGAGTATTTGCATTGGCCTTAATATTTAACCACTTATTCCACAGGTATGCAACAAATAAGCTTTAGTACAAAAAACTAAATATTACCAAACATACACATGACTAATCATTCAGCTTTCTGATTTCTATAGAAAAGACAGAAACACGCATTACTCTCCCTTATTGTATAACTATTTGGGGATATTTTGCTTCAAACATGAGAAAAAGAAAATAAAACCAGTCTAATCACAGTTCGCTATAAAACAATAAGTGGCATGCTGGCATTGTGCACAGTTTGCAACAAGTCAATGAAGTCCATCAGACAACAGACTGCAGTGGATGCAGGTGCCAGTGTGTCACTTTGCCCTTGCCCCAGGAGCCTATTCCTCTGCCCTTTTGGCTCCTCTCTGTTATGCAGCAGCTGAAGACAGTAGCTGCCCACTTGTAGAAAGAAGGAACATCACATTCTTTCTTAATTTTATCTCCTAGGAAGCCTTCCATGTAGCTTCTTCAGCTTGCTTAAGATTTCCAAAAAGAGGTTCTAGCTTTCATTTCATTTGCTTCCCTTGGTCCTATGTGGCTTACAATTCATCCCTGTGTACTTCAATCTCTAGCACTTCAGAAACAGTATGATTCAGTGAGCAGAGAAATTTAGAGACCTGGAATCTATTAATAGTCCTCCTAAACCTTGTACCTTGTGTAGCATTCCTGAGTAAGAACGTGTTTCCCAGGGATAGTTTTAAACACAGACTTTACTACAGAAAAATTTCACTGCTGTTCTCAATTAATATGGTTATGTGCATTATTCATGCAATAGTTTCCTTAAAATTTCTTTAAAATATAATAAAAATAAAAAAACCTAACATCTGTGCTATGAACTTGCAGAGTCATTACTTGCAGTATCATAAGCAGAATTAAGGGCATGTCGAACAAAGAATTGCAGCCACTTTTTCTTTCAGGCACAGAAGTGTGTCTGCTTATTACAAGACACAAAAGGCATGGGAAAGGCACAGGAAAGGACTACTTTCTGCAACAGGATTAATGATATATTGTTAATATTTCAAACTGTTTGGAGAGACCAACTTTAGCCTAGAGAGCCAGTCACCCTAGACAACTGAGAGTGATCCTTTCTCATGTCCAAAACCCAAATGAGTTTTAGAAAAGTACTAGTGCCTACACTAGTGTGAAGAAACATCAAACTCAGTACAGGTGCTCAGACTTTGCCATTACTTCTTAAACTTACTCATTCCGTAGTAAGCAAAGAAACAGATGCTTCCAAGCAGAATTCACATTAGGCTCCCATTCCAAATGACGCTCTGTTTTTCTGCTGACTGTAAGGGAAATCCAGATGTTTGGTCCTCTCCAACCTTGTGAATAAGCTTGCAGTGCTTCTCCTTCTTAAATGCAAACTGCTGACTTAAAGTAAATATGAAATGCACTGTAGTCCACTTTCAGATGTATTAATAAGTCAGTTCACTTCTAAGAGTACTTGTCCCTACTGTTGAAGGCATTTTAAAAGAAATAAGAAGCTAGTGTGGAAAACACTGCTGTAAACAATCACTAGGAATGCCATGTTCTGACCTCTAATTAGATATTACATACATGAATGAGAACCAAATAAACCTCTCTAATGTTATGATATTCTGTTTCCAGTAAAGCAAAACTCTTACCTTTTTCTTTTGTTAAATATTGAATGGATATATTAAACCAGCATCACCTTCAACAATACACATTGAGTACTCTCTTCAGAACAATTTGGTCCTTATTTAGTAAAATTGAAGACAAAATACACAGGGTTATTTTCATTAGCAAATTGCAAACTTGCCTTTTTTTTTTTTTTTTTTAAAATGAGCCCCTATTCAGATCCCTATGTGCATCAGGGTGTTAAAACTCAAGGCAGCCTCAAACCACCTTCTAGAGGACTTAGGAGCAACTTTAGAGTCCACTGGGAAATCCAAGCTCAAGACAACGAACAGAAAACCTATAGTCAGGTGGTCTCTCCCTGTTCTGTATCAAAGCCAGGAGGAGGTACGTTGCCAGCTTGAATATGGTGTTAGGATGAAAAATGATGGCTTTGTGTGCTTCCCTACTTACAGCACATCTGTTAATTCCTTTAACAAGGACTGTTTATGGGCATAGGCAAATTTAACCATTAAGCAGAGTTGTTTGTATCAGACTCAGATACTTTTCAAGTCTCATGTTCAGCTGTTTCTTTGATCCCAAGAGAAGAAGTGAAAACACAGCAGATTTGAGAACAAATGCCTGAAAAACCAAGTGTTTACCTGCCACCTTCATGATCATAACAAAACATTTGCCTTTATTACTCTTTATGCCTTAGAGGACTTCATTCTTTGACAGAATTATTTTGAGCAGCTTTCTTACTACAGCATGCTGTGACCTTCCTGGACTGCACGACTACAGTTTGCACTTTTATGTGCACCCCACTCTGGATGCTTAAAGCAGAATTGTAAAATATAATTAGTTACGCATAATCAATGAATATTGAAATAATGCAATATGATGGAAAAATTCAATGACTGTAGGTTACCAAACTGTACTGTGCAAGTGAGTGATATTCACGGCACATTAGTTGTCTTTCATGTGTAGATCAAATTACATCATGAAAGTAGTTAAAATGTTATCAAAATACTTACATATAGGTATACTGTGACAATATAACCCAGTCATGAAAAAACTAATTATTTTCTAGTACAATATCAGACGAATAATCTAGAAAAAGGATTTTACTTTTATCTCTCTCAGAGGCATTCTATGACTTTTGTTTTCTTCTTTTCTACATCTTGGGCAATTTGCTTAACCTCCTGCATTTTTGGTGTGATCTCAAAGAATACATCAGTATCCAGAGATGCAGACCACAGCCAGTTCTCACAAATCTTTGCCATCTATTTTTCAACTGACCAATTAATCAGGCTTAGCAGAGTTCAGTAGACAACGCATTGGCCACTTATTTGGAATTTACTGATTGCCAGCCATCTGCAGAGCACAGCTTGTAAACTAATGTACTTGGCAGCATCAGAAGCTTATCTGCTTCAAGGTATTATGAGGTTAGAATCATGTATATCTGTAAACTTATCACTCCCCCGTCTCAAACATTTCTGTAGTTAAAAATGTGAAGGGTTTTTTAAGCAGCACACTGAAATCCAAGTTGGGAAATATCAGGAAGATACTGAAAGGTGAGTTCTAAAACACTTCAGAGAAGCTCTACTTGCTTCACATCAACAGAACTATCAACTGCTAGCAGCTGCTCAGGACAGTGGAATTTAAGGTGAGTGAAAAATAGTTCTGGAAATTTACTTTCTCCATGAAAAAGGTAGCTTAAGAAGCATATTTCTAATTTCCACTCTAGACAGTACATTAAATTATCCTTCTCCAAATAGTGGCAAAACCAGAGATACACTCTTAAGTGGGTTAGTCTAACACAGGATGTTAAGAGGCTACTAAAATAGTTCAGCTCTGAAAACAAAAAAATAAAAGCTGTGTCAGGCCAGGCAATTCAGGAGAAATTAATTTGAATTTACCAGGGAATATGAAAAAGAATGAAAATGAGATGGCTAAAGCCTTCTGCCATTTGCTTTATTTAGTACAGCACTCAGGGGCGTAAGACAAGGAAAGACTGTGCAACTTTTCATTTGCTGGAGCAGCTGCATCAGGCCAAGCGACAAAGTTAAATACTAATGCCACTGTCAAGGGCCCTGGTGAGACAGCTGTAGTGACAATTCTAGTCAAGTGTGTATATGGAAGCTGTGTTCAAACTGAAAAATACACAGAAAGCTTATTAGGAAGATTACAAGAAGGAAGAACTTATGACAGAAATATAATTAAAAAAAACAACAAACAAACAAATGAAACAAAGAGCCCAAAAAACAGTAAGCAAAACATGAGCTTGTTTCTCTAGATAGTAATCTGGCCATCATGCAATGAGAACTATTTAGACTGACATATACTGAAGCAGACACTGAACATTAATGAGTGAGTATAAACAAGCCCTGAGTGCCTCTAAGCTGGAGATTACTAAGTATCTAACCAGGAAAGGAATGAGATTTCACAGTACACTGCCAAAAGTAGGTAGTAACCAAAAGAGGGCTACACACTCCAGATGCAGCTTGATCAGTTAACAAACTGGTGTATATAACTTTCTCTGTGGACTCAGTGACTTGGCAGGCCCTTGTACTCAAGTGCTTCTAATTTCAACTGAGACTGACATATCCAATAATTTTGCTGAGTGATAGGAGCTGAATTGCCATGTAAGATCCTGTAATAGCTCCTACCTAATAGCTTTGATTGGGCTCTTCTCGTCATAATTTTATAATAACTTTTTCAATATCTGTAGGTAGCCTTTTTGCTTGCTATTGCCCTTCTCCATTGTGTTTGGAGGTGTCTGTTATAAATCTATCTTGTCTGGACATAGCTACTGCCAGTGACAACCGGATATGAAAAGCTAAGGAAAAAAATGTTCTCATTTATGTCCTTGGCAAAGCAGATCACTTACAAATTAATTCCCATTTCCTAATTTTCTCTCCCCTCTATGGCCTCAGCCACCTTTGAAATGTTCTACGTCCTGGCAAGTGAAAGAGAGTGTCTCTAGAGATCTAGCATTTTCTACAAACTGCCACCATTAATGTCCATATGCACTCATAAACACTAAGAACAGGTTATCCAAACTATAGATCTTTTCGTGTTTTGGCAAAGTTCAGATACGTGGGAAATCTGCATGCTACAATCAGATAAGGAGTGAAACTGGAAGCAAGTGAATCAGTGTATGAATCACTGAGAATTTCCCACTGAACCTTCACCTTTGAAAGTACTGTGAAAGCCTTAGGGAAACTACTGAGAGATACACAGACATTTCAAATAATTCAGACCAACTCTTAAAAGAATATGCAGAAACCATACAGAATTCAATGTTTGACAGAAAAGAGAATCCATTGCTTTTAGAGTTCTGAATTAAAGACCTTTCCATGGCCATAAGTGCTACTAAGACTGGTATCTGTTCTTAAAACATTACTAGAAAAATTAAAAGTAGTCATAAATTGTAACCCAGATCCAGTTACCTGCAGCAGATGACAACAGCAAACTTCTACACTAGTCCTTCCTTTCCTGGAAGGACTGCCTTTCTGATAATTGTTGGCCCTTCCTGTCTTCAGAGAAATGGCCATCAGCTTGAGATTGTAATAAAGAATTCACAAATACAGAAAGACAGTGCCAGTGCTCAGTCCCTTTTTTTTCCCTGCTAAAATAATTTAACATTTTAGTTTTATTTTAAATTATTGCTTTGTGGAAATGGAAAAAACCTGCTTATGCTCTCCTCCAAGTTGTTTTTGTCACAATTAAAAGACATACACTTGAACACTCTTTCTCTTGCTCTACAGTTCTGAAATGATAGCTCTGTAACAGACCATTCCATAAAATTGTTGTGTGCAAAGAAGCAACTACATTTGTTTTATGTAATAGGAAATCACACAGCTAAAAGAGATAAATCAAGCAATTAGTTCAGCCACTCTAAACCCCATTTGAAAAAGGTTCAACCATGTTAGCCAAATGCTGGAAAACAAGATTCTTAAGAAGAAGAATCCACAAAAGAAAATGGTTTTACTGGACTCTCTAATAGGAATAATATTTGAATATGCTAAGAATAGTGCAAGTAGAAGAAAGAAGAAAAAAACATCTCAGAAACTGTAACTGAAAATCAAACTCTCTCTGCCAGACTGCATTTTCAAATTTTCGAAAAATCCAGATGCATATAATTTTGGATGAGATATGCTTAAAAACAGACACTGAATGACCATGTCAGCAGTCTTGAAAAAATGGAATTTACAGGGGTTTTTATAGCTTTCTGCTCTCTCTTTATATACTGAGGCTGCATTTTCTACTGACTTTTACTCAATTATGTTTAAAACCAATTCCATTTGTTCTGACAATCTGTAAGAAAACGAAGAAGCCATTCTCTGATAGTAAAGTACATTTTTTATTTATTTTTTTTAGTATCTGGACTCTCCTTTCTTTAGATTCTGTTTTAATGTTATACCACCATTTTGTTTTCACAACTATTTAAGAACTCCAGGGAATTCAACAGCCTATCAAAAACGTCAGATAAAGACCAATCTACAGTTGTCACCCTTTAGTAGCAAAATTTCTTTTTAATGAAATGCTCTCCAAAGCCAATAAGCATGACTTCAGTGCCTCAATAAACATATGTGAATAAATGGAAAATACCACATAAACAGTTCTGACATATGCGTGTAGCATGCTAAAGGATGCAGATCTTCCCTTTAGACTGAAATTTTATTACTGCCAGAGTAGATATCCAGCATGAAAAACATTGACTAATAGGGCTGCAGTTCATCACCTAAATCACAGCAGACTGCAAAAGTGCTCTTTACACTTGATTGCAAAGTGATGGTTACCAATCCACTTTTCTACTAAAAAATAGTCGTGTGTTCGAATGTATAGTCTGGAGGCTCTAGAGCTTCCACAAAATAGGTCCACCAACATAAACTCTTTTGAGAGAACAACCAAGAAACTGCTAAAAACTGTGTGGTGCAACTTGTATAGCACCTTCTGCTCTAGTGCTGAGGGGTATTATAGCTTCCCATACATAAAAACTGCTGAAAAGGGGCCACCTCTTTGCTACCCCTTTGCTCTAGCCATGAGCCGTCTCTGCCCGATGCAGATGGATAACTAGCTGCTCCCTGAATAAACAGGTGGAGGCATCGTGCCAACTTCCTGCGCATCGCGGTAGGACCTCGATACACCTCATCACCTAGCAGCCGACATCCCGTCACTCCCAGGGGATCTGCCACCGACGCTCCAGGGGCAGCATGCGACAAGGACGCGCCCGAACGTGGCCCGACCCCCGCGGGCGGGCTGTGCTGCCGGGGAGCCTCGGGCCCCGCGCCCGGCGGGCAGCCCCTCACGGGGACACGGCCCCTGCACGGCGCCGGGCCCCCGACACGCCAGGGGTGCCCTCGCCCTCCCCACCGCCAGCACACGCTCCTGCCCGTCCCGCCCCTCGGCCCCGGCCCGGGCACCGACCTGCATGNCCTCCGGAGCGGGGCGGGCACTGCCGGGCCCGGCGCGGCGCCGCACAGCGCCCTCTGCGGGCGGGGCGCGCCAACTGCACTGCCCCCGGCCCTGTATCCCGCTCCCGGCCCTTGATCCCCGCTCCCGGCCCTGTATCCCGCCCCCATCCCTGTATCCCGCTCCCGCATTCGGGCTGGTCCCGTTCCCCCGGCCGCACCTCCTGTACTGTGCCTGCGCCGGTCGGAGCGCCCTTGGGCGTGAGTACTGCCGGTCAGTGTCCTCGCTGTGCATGGTGACTGGCCCTGCTCCTCTTCCTCCCCATCGCACCCCGCTGTCCTGCTTTCTCTTGCCCCGCTTGAATTTTCTGCCCTCGTGGACAAACAGGAGCAGTCCAGCCCTGGTCGTGCTGCTGTGCTGTGGAGGCAGCACCTCGTGGACATGGGGACGCCACTTCTGGATGGTGACAGTCGCTTTTGATGTCCATAGCCAGGTCATTATGAGGTGGTGGGTTTTATTGCCCAAGAAGATGCTTTAAATTTCTTGGCATTTTTTGCATAAACCCATCCTCTAATGCAGAGCCCATACCTAGCTTGGGCCCAAGTGTACAGGTGCACAGAGGGTAGGAAAATGTATAAAAGGTGTTGCAGCCAGATTTAAAATTTGGCATGTTCTGCTGTAATGAAGGGGTGAGGATGAGCCACGGGTGACTCACACTGGGCATGGCTACCCAAGGTTTGAGAGCTGGCCGTATCCCCGGCAAGGGAAAGGGCAGGAGAAGACAAGGGCATGGCCAAGGCATCATGGAAACAGCGGCTTGCCCTGTGGGTTACCCACCTCTATCGGTGGTGTTGTGAGAGTGAATCACCCAGAGGAGCTGTGACATGGGCAAATTGTGTAATGGAAACATGAATATAGATTAAAGTGTATGCCAGAAGAAATTTCATTCTAGCTCTGCAAATTTTTAGTTTCACTTGCAGCTGCTTATATCTACCTCACTATAATATGAAAATAGGAAATAAGTAGAGTATTTTTCAACTACATCATGCATTTTTTTGCAGCACACTCCTCTTCCCTGCATGGTGTTGCTCTTTCTGCCATTGTGGGTGTGTAGACATCATGGATTTGCTCAGAATTTTGGGCCATCTGTGTGCATGTGTACATGAACAGCTAAGAGTTGAATTTTATTTTTATTTTTATTTTTATTTAATGCATGCAGGTTATTCTTAGTATTGATTTTAGGTGAATACCTACCAAAAAATATTTTGAGTAGCACCTCATTTCCCTCCAAGAACAGGGCATGTTATATATGTTAAAAGTTGCAGTTAGGGAAGAACAGAAAGTCTCTGCTCTGAAAGCTTTGTTTTATGGAGTTTTGTTTCTAGACAGTATTGTATCACATAATCCTGAATGTATGAAACTATAGCTTTCCATAAAACATTTCTCATTTTAAATCTTAGATGAATAGATACTTGAAAGAGCAGATTCAAGTATTCAGAGAAGTTTTTGATTATAGAATTTAGAAAATAGGTAGTGTGGATTTATTATTCTATTAAATTTACTGCAGATACATTAGAAATCACAAGATTTAAATGACGCCAGGTTCGCAAATTTATCCCAAGACAAAGTCCCTCCACATATTTTAATTACATTTGTGTTTATCTTAGCATTGAAGTCTTGAAGCTATCTCTCAACTAAAACCTCCATACAGAGAATTATTAATAGAACCTAAAGCTGTGTTACTTTTATATTGTTATATGTCCTTCTATAAAGCATGCGATTTTTATTTTTTTTAACTGAAAATGTCTACATAAACAATACTTTTCTGCTTTTTCTTTAATTTTCAAAGGCATAAAAATGCACAATTAACATCTGAAATGTCATAGAATCATAGAATGGTTTGTGTTGGAAGGGACCTTAGATATCAGCTAGTTCCAACACCCCTGTCACGGGTAGGGATGTCACCCATTAGAGTAGTTTGCCCTGGGCTCCATCCAGCCTGGCTGTGTTATTTAGCTTTGTGTGTTGGTTGAAGAAATTATATTGGGGTGTGTTTGTATTATTCAGTTTTTGTCTATTATTTGTTGTCTGGCAGAAACTTCATCCTTTTCTTTCTGTCTCCTTCAGAGGCTTTTGAAGATGGTATTGGAAAGAAATGGACCAGAATTAAATACTGCAGTGCTAGACACAAGTAAGCTTTCATATCTCAAACATCTTAGTCCAGTGTCATGCTGTGATGATACTCCTGACCACAGAGTGCTGTTTTCATCAGACAGCAGTTTTTGTTGATTACTAGTCACTGGGTCACAATATGTTAACATTTTTGGATCATGGTGTACTTGAAGCTCCCTTTTAGACGTAATTACTATGAACCAGCTATTTTCACCAAGTGCTAACATACAAGGGACCCAATTTAGTATAACATCTAATTCTTTAAACCAGGAGTAGTCAAAACACAGCAGAAGTAGTCATGAATATTAGTTCAGATGTTCAGCTCTATTGATTATACTACTTGCTTTTAATTTGCTAACAGTTACAGGACGGATTATTTTCTTTCTCATATTGAATGCTGGATCATGGGATTCACAGAACAAATTAGTTATTATTTGCTAATTGAAACTAAAGACAATAAGAGAAATACTCATTTTTCTTAGATCATGGCAAATAGTCATTCAAATAATGTTATCACAAAAGCTAACCTAGAATGAACATGCTGCCTATGAGATAGTACAGTCAATCTGATTTATGTAGTTGTAGAACAGTGTGATTTTAGAATACTTTTCAATCTTTGTAGCACAGGGGTTTTTTTTCCCCAAAAACACTAATATAGTACATAGAAGATAAAAAATAACTTTCAGAGATGCATATGAAATATGAGAAAACTTGTATTAATAAAGGTAGTAGGAGACAGCTGGTTTGTAAATGAGAGAGTTTTGAATGCGTGAATTCTGGAATGATGGAGACATTAAAAAAGCTGCTTCTCAATTTTGTAGTAGAGGTCTACATAAGTAGAGATAATGCAAATGCAATTTTTACTTCACAAGCCCAGTGCATGTATCGGGAGCAAATATTTTCTGTGCTTTCAAAACTTTCAAAGTGTAGGCCATGATATAAAATTAACAAGTAAATAAGATTCAGAAGTAGAAGAAACCTGAGTTAATAACGAGAATAATAAGACCAAGACCGCTAACTAATCATCATAGTTCCTCTCTTTTAGTTCTTAGATTAACATATAAATCCTTTCAATTTTTAATTTAAGAAAATAAAGGTTCTTTCTAGATCAATTAAAAAAAAAAATTCCAGCCATTTTGAAATGTCTGTACACCTTGACAATACTTTTTCTCATGTTCTCTTCTTTAATGTCAAATAGCTTTCTTTTTTTGCCTTGACCTTTTAGAAAACAGTATTTCTTTTACTCCTGCATGCCATTTGACTTATCCTGGGATTGGACTTTGGATACAGAAAACAGAAAAAAGAGTCACGAGCCTTTCATGAAGCAATAAAGGTCATTCACCCGGACTAATCTGTCATGTTTTCAAATCCAGATAATGATTTTAAAATATAAGACTGAGGCATACCTTCTTTAGATTTTTCTTAAAAAAAAAAAAAAAGAAAAAAGGTATGAGATCTTTTGACTAGATAAACAGGAAAAGCAGAGAGCAAGGAAATGGTGATTAAAGATCTCAGGAATATTTCTTTCTAGTATTAAACATTATCTCATTAAGAAGGCAAGTATAAATTAACAAAATACATGAAGCTCGAAATTCTGTTGATAGCAGATGTGGCACTGAAACAAGGCAAGATCTGTCTCAAGCACAGCTCTCAGATACACACCCATTGAAGAAAAAAATCTATGGGGACTCCTGCCCAGGCTAGAAGACAGATAAAGTACAAAGAATTGTCTCATGGAGTAAACCTTGGAAGTTGTATTTGCAACAGATGAAGATGCTTCAGTGCTATATAGATGCTAGGGTTTGTGACCTTGACAGATTTTGCAAATTCTTAAAATCCCAGCAGACAAGACTCACATATCAGGCCACATGACAGCATGCTGCTGATGCATGAAGTTGAGATGCCACAGCACAGAATGAGAAAGCAGTTGCTGAAAGAACAAGTCTGATGTTCATCACATGAGGCTTGACAGGTCTGCATTAAAATCAAAGACAAGCTAACAGTTCCTGTCAGTGATGGTTTTTTTCCTTCCGATTCTAAGAACAGAAGATATTGTTGGTCTCTTCCCTGCTTAACTTTGCAACCACTAGAATTGCAACATAGAACTGAAATGCAGCTTTTCATTTTGTCGATAAAGGACCAGTATAAATCACTGCATCACTTGCCATTGATGGAAATAAGCATCGGGGTAATCTGTCTTTGCACTGTTGTTGCCATGGCTACTGGGTCACAGCACCACACACCATCACATTTCTTGCATCCTCATATTCTACATGCAATAGTTTCATTGGCATATAGAAAAGGGAAAACTTGTGTTGCAATTTTCATTTTCTATTGCATAATAGTCTTGTCTGCAGTAAGGTCATGCAGGTCTGTGGACATCAAACAGGCATTTCATAACTTCCCTTTGAAAGCATCTCCCAATGCGTCCTGGGGCTGAAGAACAAAATTGTTGTACTCTTGACTCATCATCACCTAATCTGAGCATTCACACCACTCAGCATATGCATGTTCAGTGATCTGTTCAGGCAAGGGAGAAAATGCCAGCTGGAGCTGAAGGTGGCAGTACAGTATCTTCTAGTACCAGTTTTTGGTACCAACTGTAACTTCAAAAATTTTAAAATTGTCTGCTCAGCTGCTTCTTGAACAAGGGCTTTACACTCAGAGTCTACAAACCATTCAAGGGGACATCAAAGAGGTGTGTATTCATCATGATGGGAAGTTTATAAACATAGAACTCATGAAACTAAACCCCATGCTTGGAATTATGTATATATCTGTAGAGTAGTGCATGCACTGTCAGATTAAAAAATGCACTTAAATTACATTTCAAATGTATTGCTTATGTAATGCTTTTGCATCAGGCCTTTTATTCATGGTGAAATTTCATCATCCTAAGCTTTCTGTATGTCAAAAAAAAAAAAATGGGGTTTATTGTCTATGTGTTTCTGTACAACTAATCACAAGATCTGTCCTAGACAAGTGGAAGCTCTGATGGCAGAAAAAGGGTATGCATTAATATCTATCAAGCAAGGAAATTTTTACACATGGGCAGCAAAATAGGTCAGGTCTCTGATATACCTACCACCTCACAAGTCTGGATGGTCATTGCATGGCATGGAGGGATCAGTGCTGACAACAACTCAGATCAATCAGATGATCTAGATAGGGGGCTTCTGGGACTACTGCTGTAGTAGAAATTTTCACGCAGTTCCGCCTGTCAAATCATTTGTGCACTGCCAAAATAGTTGGTAAAACATCATAGCAGCAAATGCTGTGAATTGAATTAATCTGCTTAAAGTTCTGCAGAATGGTCAAGGGAAGCAGCAGCCATAAACAATCTGGTTTAGGCTCTCAAGCCAACGAGTCTAATTTATTTTTTTTTTCTACTCTTGATGAAAGGCTGGTTAGTTAAAGAAAGAATCTTATCAGTTTTATCAGATACACACACAGTCAGCAAGACTTCTAGGAGTTCTGTGTTCATTCATTTTGCATCTGACTTGTCTGTCTTCCCTCAGTATGATGTCAGCATAAAGCTTCCAATAATTAATGGAAATGACAGTAACAGATGTTGCTACAGTTCCTGATTCTTCTACAGCTCACTAGATTTTATTTTCAAGGTTTCTATTATGGTGACTATAGACTGAAGTAAAAAAGAAACAAGGTAACAAGAAGAAACACTAAATTGAAAGAACTGCACATAGTCAGATTATGTATTTTTTCACCAAAAATGTAGAAATTAAGGAGGAAAAAATATATTCACATCTAGCTCTAATATAATTTAATTTTGCTTGCTTTTTCTCATCTGATAAGCATTTCAAGATAGAAACACAGTTGCTGCTAATGATGCCATGGTGATTTTATCAAGCACTTCCTATGAATACACTGCAGCTGTTTTAGAAGAGGCTGTTGTGGCAGGAAACAACCTAATAGCTATTTTTGGGTCCCTTAGCTATCCATGACTCAGGAAGAAAAAGAATCATTGCTTGATTTTCTATTCTGCATAGGTACTTCAAACAGCAATCACCAGGCCTACTCAGACATCAGTCCTATTTCATCAGGGATATGAAGAATAAGTCTCTGGAGGTCAAATGTGAGGATGTAATTCTGTGAGATGCTGATCCCCTGTAGATCTTATTTGCTTTCAGTTAGAGGCATCCACATTCTCTCAGGTCTGACAATTTAGTCTGAAAATCAAAACCAAGAAAGAAGCAACAACTCAGCCTTAAATGTCAGATCGACTTCATAAAAATATCTGGAGTCTTTAAAAGCAGATAGTAATTTTTTTCACCAGAGTAAAGATGTTGAGTGGTTGGCAGATTCCATACATGATTAATGACATATTGTCTACCTCCATTTTATTCCTTATTTCCAAGTTAAGTGCTTCCACTGTTCCGTGCCTTCCTCGTTATACATGCAGTGAATTATCATGCTAGGGAGCTGGCAGTAGCCCCTAACATTTAGTCACCATTATTTGCCATTAAAGGAGAGTATTTTCATTGTTTCAGAGAAATCATCACATCCTATCTGTACTATCTACAACTGTCTCTTAATCTCTCTGGTATGTTCATATTTTGCATGTCTGCTTCCTTCTCTTGCTTTTGCTCATTGCAAAATTGTGCATCACACCAAAATAGTAACTGAACATGAACATCTGAATCTAAGGGCAGGTTTGTCCATGATATCATGGTTTATCTCATTTTCCCTGGCAACCCTATGGGTATGCTCATTTGGCACACAGGACTGAGGGTGCAAAGGAACTAATTAGGAAGGGAATTAATCAGTCAGTTTGCACAGGCTGTCCCAAATTCTCTGGAACCTGCAAGTTATACAGAAAGTGAGAGCATAAAGGCATGTAGATAAAGAAGGGATATGTTGGATTAAAGTTTTGTAAATGAACCCTGTTCTGTCATCATGACTTCTGCATAAGGTACCAAACAAAATTATGGCAGCTGACCAGAAAATCCACAGATAGATATTCACTGCAGAAACCATTGTGTCAGTTTAAGGCATTCCATGGAACAGTCCAATTTCCAACCATAGTTGACGATGGATGCTTACACAACCATTTCATTAGCTGATCCTCTGCAGTAGCAACCTCTAGCAAGCAAGAGTAAGAGGCAAACCTCAGGGAAAGATCTCTTATGCTGCCACACTGCAGAGAAACTCTCAGCATGGTCAGCTTCATGTTCCTCATTTTTAGGGTACCTAATTTGAATACATGTTTAGTTCTTGCAAATGCAATCAAAATGCCAAACAACATATTCTGGAAGAATGAGCATGGTCCAAAATCTGCTTCAAAGTAGGTTTGGATTCTGCCTTTACCATGGATTGATTTTTTGGTTTTAAGGAATTCCTTTCATCTCTGTTTCCTTTTCTATAGAATAAGATAATATTGTTATCTTATCTTAGTTTCTGCTGGTTTGGAGAGTGTAAGAAAAGGAAAACCCCAAAAGTTTGAAGAAAAAAAAAATCTTGAGGAAATTAATTAGACTATGTTCTTTGAAAATGGTGTATGATATGATCCAGCAAAAGAGAGATACTTGCAAATAAGAACAAAAACAACAAGCAGACAATTATTTCTAAAGCAACATATTGCTAAACTTTCTGAAAAAGATAAATTAATTATTTAGTTGGAACTCTATTCTTTGAGAAGCTTCTTCCTATATTTCTGGGAACTGTAATGAAATTAAGAAGAATGAGAATTAATGCTGTACTAGCAATAAATTTTAATCTTCTTTTAGATTCATTAACATTCGCTGGTATAGTTTTCCAAACAACACTTTGCTAGTTCAAATAACTTCAGGTAAAAATATTCCTTCAAGAAAATGGAAGATTCTAGAAAGTGTTATATATTTTTAAATCTTTCTCAAAGCCTTGTTACTAGCTTGCATAACAGAGGTAAACCAAAAGTCTCTATGGCATACACCATTCAAAAATTATTCACTGAGATATTCTGGTTAGTTTTCATCAAGGCCTGGTGGTTTGTGTTTACAGTTTCTTCCAGCTTATGAATCATTCTTTATGTTCTTGGTTTATATACATTCACTAGGAAGGATTTACTTTAGGCTGTATCTGCTTTCTCAGATTTTAGTACATTATTATTCTCATCTGGTTAAAAAACAAAACAAAGTCATATGGCTCAAGAATATGAAATGTAGATTTGTGGCTGGTTATCTGATTTGCCACTAGGATCACCTTCATAATTACTCACCTATCAACCCAACATAAGGAATGAGGTAATGGCAACATTTTTGTATTCATTCAGTATCCCAGATCATTCCAGCCCTATGACACTACTGAAATATATGATAAGTCCAGTCAAGCAATAATAGCAGTGAACATTCTGGCTAAGAACATGTAGGCAAACCTTTACATCAAGAGCTCTATTGTCCAAATATGTATTTTTAGAGTGGTCAGAGCTGCAGTTTCAGATATCGGTAAAGAGGGAGAAAAATGTATTCAGTAGAGAAACACGTAATTTCATGCACTGGTCTTTTGGCGTATGCATTCAGTAGAGAAACACGTACTTTCATGCACTGGTCTTTTGGCGTCATACCTCTGAGCTCTAATAGCTTGCAAGAAGCCAGGGCAAAGGCTTCCTTTGAACTGAGCTGAAGAAAGAAGTCATCAGTTAGACCCAGATGGCCTTTTTTTTTTTTTTT